>VZQC01003312.1:598378-888697 GCA_009823505.1 Rhizomys pruinosus
TTTCTTGATCTTTGAAGATATTAAAAGATATATTCATTTTCTTAGATGTTAAGATTACATTTGAACAGTTATAGGTGTATTTTAGAAGAAATGCATTATATATATATATATATATATATATATATATACAACTTTCAATACATTGCCATTATTGAAAGTGATTTTCTCATGTTTAAGCATAAGAATTAGTCAGTAAAACTCTTAGCTAGTTTATGTTAGATCTTCATAAAAATAATAAATAAGCCGGGCGTGGTGGTGCACGCCTTTAATCCTAGCACTTGGGAGGCAGACGCAGGCAGATCTCTGTGAGTTCAAGGTCAGCCTGGTCTACAGAATGAGTTCCAGGCTAGCTGAGACTAGAGGGAGACCCTGTTTCAAAAAGACTTAAAGAGAAAAAAAAACAATAAATAATATAAAAGATTGTTTGGGATGAGGTTTTTCTCTTCCTAACATAGTAAATTCTCCATTCATAATTATCTATAATGAGGATACCTATTTAAAACACTTGAGAGAATCAAGCTTCAAAGAACAGTGTAGGCAAATAAGAAGATGGGGCTTCCACCCTTAAAAGCTTAAATAAGGCTAACATAATGTCTTATGCTAAATTAATTTAATAAAAAGGGAAAATGTACAATACTTCCAATAGCTGAAATATATATTTCTCCTTAATTTCTGTGGTGCAATACTCCAATTCTGCATACAAATATCTTTTTATTCTACTGTAAAATACACTACAGTTTTTCTATTTACTTCTAGTAAGAAATGGCATCTGAAAAAGAACTGAAAACATGGGAAAAGGTGCCATTAGAATACCAGGAACCGAGAAAATTCTAATTATAAAATCTGCGAAGGACAATTATGAGCACTTTAAAGTAAAATCTAGGCGAAGGTTAGGGAAATCCAACAGTAATATTTTAATATGGTCTTTTTGTCTTTCCTCACTCAAAATGCAGCTGACTAAGCAAACTGACATTGGGGCTCAGAGGACAAAGGGGAAATGTAAAATGAAACCACTATGGTTTCTGATACTAGGAGACAAGAGAGAGCTGCCCTGATACTGCACTTAAAGATAAAAAAGGACATGCAGTATCTATTTTAAATGAGATAAGTGCACTTCATATATCTTCCAGGGACAGAGATAACTTTGTTCCTTTAATCATTATTATTTATTTCTTAAAGCTTAGATCTCCTTCACACCTCTACCTATACAGCTCAGGCCTTAGGATTCAGTTCTTATGAATAGAGAGAGTTGTCATTCTTGCCAGTAAGCCTGCTAAATAATACTTCTATAAGCTTCAGCCTTCACACAGAAGATAAGTTTCTCTCCCCTGACATGACTACATTAATCCACTGAATCAATTTACTTAAGCTGTGCTGTGGAGCAATGCAGCCAAGATTTAACTGAGCTTAAAAGTACTTTCAAGTTGGAGTTACTGCTTCACAGGTAAGGCAGCTCACGGTATACCAGACTAAGTTCTGTTTGACCCTATGCAGAGATGAGAGGAATATTCTTGTTAGGTTTATAGGGTCAGCATGCTCTAGCATTAAAAAGGATTTAAGGAGAAGGAATTGAAGTTGATTCAGAAAACCAGGCTTATGAGTAAAATAGTCATAGCAGAACACTTGGAAGATTGTGCAGGCATCATTTACTTACATTAATATTTATAAAGCTTTCTTAAGTTGTTTAAGTGTTTTAAAGAATCAGTTTAGAAAATATCTTATATTCTTAAAAAGAATGTTCATAAAAAGGGCTACTGGTTCCGGTTTACAGTCTGAACATTAGGAAATACTACTGAGGAATAACACCATACCTAAATTATTCAACATGCATTGAAATCAATTCTAACATCCAAATTAGTCCACAAGATATGTTGTAGAATCCTAATAAGTTATATTAAAAACTTATAAAATTCTTTAATCTTAGCACTTGGGAGGCAGAGACAGAGACAGAGAGGTAGGTAGATCTCTGTGAGTCCAAGACCAGCTTGGTCTACGTAGTGAGTTCCAGGCTACCTGAAGCTACATGGAGACCCTGTCTCAAAAAAAATAAAAAAACTAAAACAAAAATCTCATAAAAATCTAAAATTTCTGAAAATAAATGACCCTTTGCTCATAGTAAGCTGCCAATATAGTCTCCCTGGCATTCTGTTTCACTAACTCTATATTTTAAAAAGGAACAACAACAACAACAATAACAAAAACCACTCAAGCATTGTTTCCAGTTTGGGAAACTCCTGCAGCCTGTCCCTGGTAGGCACCACTAAGCAACTGGCATCTCTGCTTCCCTGGTCTCCATTCAGAAGACTTGTCAGTTCCCATCACACCTCTGCTTCATTTCACCTAACAAGCCATTCATTACCATGAGCTTGTTCTTCCAGAGTGTGAGCTATTTGTCTTCACTGTGACTTCTCACCACTCAACCACACACAGGGTAACTCCCAGCACACCACCCAGGAGGGACATCTATGGGATGACATCAGTACCAGTAATGTGAAGGAATGAACTCCTAACTTCCATTTACTTAAAAGAGATGATGAATATTTTTCATACTTTCCATAATAAAGTCAATTATCCTAGTCTAAAATTCTACTAAAATCATAGGGGTAATGTTTGACAAAATACAAAGTTATTGCCTTCAGAAAAGGCTCTCATTAAAAGAAATTTATTTTTTTTTATTTTAAATGTACATTTATATGGTCAATCAACAAAAAACTATATTGATAGTTTCATATCATATTTTATGATTCAGTAGACCCTATGATAACTTTTATCTTAATTAATAGAAAAAGCTTTGAAGTCTAAAGGAAGATTAGAAAATTTTGTCATGTATGATACACTTCTGTGAGATCTGTAGAGGTGTCATATCCCTATGGAAATTCTGGGGTCTAATTTTCACAGAAATACACCCATAACTGTAAAGCTCATATCTTAAAATATGTGTTTGTCTGAGTAGTTACGAAGTACATTCTGCCTTATGATGCTGTGCTCTTCAAATATAGATAAAGCAATTTTTTATTTCCTTGCTGAGTTCAGAGGAAGAAAAAGAGAAGAGCAAACAGCTCTTTCTACTTCCTCCAGCTCTGCTTCTTCTTCTGTTCCTGGACACCAGGTGTCAGTAGACTTCACAAGGTCTAACTGAACTATGACCTTTGTCTACCACAGCCATTCTTTCGCTTACACTGAAAAAAAAAAAAAAAAACTTAACATATATCCTTAAATTTACTATACTGTTAGCCAGCTTACTGTGTCCTTAGTATGTGCCCAAATACATCAACATTTCAACCTTATTATTGCATTGAATTTCACTCCAAAGTAAATCAACCTGCTGAAAATAAATATAACCATTTTTTATTTTATATATGTGGTAACTGATGTTTAGAAAGATTGGAGTCACTAACCTTTGGCAGAAAGTAGAAACGACCAGGATTTCTATCACCTGACTGTTTCCAAAGCTAACACACTGCATACAACAGTGTGTTCTGCAATGGAGTACAAGAATGGTGTCTTTAGATTCAAAACATTGTGGCTGAAATCCTTCCATTAGCTGTGTAAATATGAGAATCTTTTTAACCAGTTCTTCAGCTTATGGTAAATAACCACTGCCATCTTTAACTTTCATGAAATTAATTTTAAAGAAGGCTCAAAATGGAAATTTTTAATAGACTATAAAGCTCCATACTAATGCATAATATACTAAAATTTGGAACTTTATGTATTAGATACATGAATGAATTTTCTTTGAATTTGTTAGACTATGAAACAAGTGTGGTGACAAGTAACCAGTTTTTGTTATAATGAGCTTAATTTCTATGCTGAATTATTGGAAAAATTACATTTTGTGTCTCATGATTCTTATATAAACTGCGGCTTGATGGTTTTCTTCCTTAAATCTCATTCCCATTCCACTTTGTGGAAAGTAGTAAAACTCCATTAAAAAGGTACTTGTAGGGCTGGAGGGATGTCTCCGTGGGTACAATCATGAGGACCTGAGTTTGCGTACTCACATAAAAACAATGCATGGCTGTGATGCCTGTAAACCAGTGATCAGAGAACGCAACAGGCAGACCCGGGAGCTAACTGGCCAGCCAGCTTAGTCTAAACGGTGAGCTTCAAGTTCAGCCAAAGAGCATATTTCAGAGACTAAGAAATAAAGCTATCAAGAGACATGTAACTCCCCTCTCTGGCTTCCACATTCACACACTTATGCCTCTGTGTATACACACACAAATACACACACATACACACACACACACACACACACAATTCACACCACACAATCAAATATAAAAATGAAAATGCACTTGTAAAATAGTGTGCCTCTTAAGGAACTCAAGATTCATCAAATCCTCACAATGGCCAGATAGAACACAGAAAATGCTAAAAAGGATTACACTTTTTCTTTCTCAAATCACGGAATGCTTGCTTTATTGTGCTGTGTGGCTGAAGACTGGTATTTCTTTCTCATTAACACACATGGGTCAAAGGAGGAAAAATTCAATTACTATCTCTCAAGCACAGAATTCTAAAGCAATATAACCAGCACCTCTGGATCCAAAATCTAAATTATCAGATGGAGAGAATGTTATGGTCTCACCCCACATCTAATAAATATTTCCTTTTATGGTGAGTGTCCCTGCCATCAGTATTGCTAATATAATACTCCTTTGTTGGTGGAAGTTAGAAAGTCTTTCCTGAACATTGTAGCTTCCTTGGCCTCTAACTACTAGTGCCAGATGATGTTTTTCTCCCCTGCCTTCTGTGGCAACCAAAATATATTACCAAATGTCCTCTGGGGTGTAGAGTAAAATTACATCTGAGACACATTGCCCTGTGACCAAATGCAAAGTATTACCAGAATAAATACACTGAAAGACTCTGCCCTTCTAAAAGGGGGATAGTTCTCAGAGAGCCCAAATGTTTGTTTTTTAAAAATGTTGAATGATAGCTAATATGTGTATATAAATATATATTATATATATGAAATGTTAGTGGTAATTATGACTTTTGTTAAAACTTCTGGTACTATAATCTGATATAGTCAAACAAATCAGAGGAACTTCACAAAGCCAGGCACCTGAAGCCTGTATTTCTCAAATCTCAACAGGTGGTAAATGTGGGCAGTCTAACCTTCTTGCAGGTCCAGCTGCAAGAAGCTGGATGGAGCTTCACAATTATCCCTTCGTCAGTATCATATAAAGAAATGAAGCTAGTAGGGAAAATTCTGTGTAACTGATTATATATCATATTCAGTTACACAGAATCACACACATGTGTATGTGCGCATGTGAGTGGGAAGATGCATGAAGGACAAAGGAGGGTGTGGGATCCTCTGTAGCTAGAGTTACAGATGCCAGATGTGAATGCTGGGAACTTAACTTGTGTTTTCTGCAAGAGAAGCAAGTACTCGTAACTGTTGAGCCTTTTTCCCAACCCCAGTAAACAGCTCATCCTTAGGCTTTGACAAGTCAGAAGCTTTCTGCCATGAAAAGCCCATGGGTGTCTCTGTACTTTCATAACTCCCACGGATCCTTGTCATACTATCACAAAGCGCGGTGCTAATTCTTCATTAATTTAAAGATATTGAGTTAATATACATGGCTGCATCAATGTCTGCTCATCCAAATCATAGTCCGTAATTCTTTACTATTAAAAAAATCTTGTCTCTAAATAATGCAGTGAAAGTAGTGAATAGATTTCAGATTGTAATTTAGTCTTGGTTTATAAACCTGTTTAAAATTCTTATCAAAACTTTTCAGCTGTAAAACCATTTCTATTAAATAAGCTCATTTGTAGCCACACTCAGGCATTGCTTTTCATCTAACACTTTGACCCATGCACTGCTTGGTCTAAGGCATAGGGAAACAGATAGTCAGACTCAGTCCTCACGGCAGTAATTCTTATACAGAGTAGGACTTGGTGTTTGTGACCTCAGTCAAACTGTAATTGTACGTCTGTGACCCTGCACATGGCAGCTCTAAGAATCAACATAAGAATTAATACTACAAAAATCCATATACATATGCATAGATGGAAAAGGCCTGGGCATATGTTGCAGTTTATATACACAGTGTCTCTAAATGTCAGTGTAACAGTGGCTTGGTCTTCATCCAGTGGTGAAATTGGGAGATAGTGGACCCCAAAAGAGTGAAAGAGGTAAAGACTTGTGAGTAGTTTAACATCCCTAGAAGTGAGATTTTGAAGGGCACTGTGGGACCCTGGTCTCTTTCTGTATGTGTTTTCCTTTCCATGTAGTCATTACTTTTACTCTGCCGTATTTTTCTCACCATGATGTGCTACCTGGCAATGAGCCCACACAGCCAGTGACTCCCTTGGGAGTTACACTTGGGCTGAAGTATTCAAACATGTAAGCCTAAATATACCTTTTCTTATTCATTATCTCTCATATATTTTGTTCCAGTAGCAGAAAACTAAGTTACACATAGCATAACATTCAAAGTGATGTTTTAAATGAATGCGAGCAAGGCATATAAACATATTTCTTTCATCAGCAAAAATTATTTTCAGAAGAACACAATGTATGTCTCCAGTGGGAGGCTGAACAAGGGAGACAGGCATGGAGATGATTTTATGTTTTTACATTTCTTGACTTTTGAATATGAGCATATACATGAACTTAAAAATAAGTTTAAGCCAGGCATAGTCAAGCCAGGCATAGTGGTAATCACATAGGATGTTTGTTAGGGTGTTGGGTGCAAGTTCAGAGATTCCGTATGTGCCCCATTTCTTGTCATTTTTAAAATAAATCTTTAAAATAATTACTATGGTGTAAGTCACCAGGAAAACAGGACCGTCTTGATTATTGCACAACTTTGAAGATGTTGAAAATATCAAACCAGGTCTGACGCATACACGGAAAAAACTCACAACTGAGGTCCATTCTCAGCCCCTTAACTTTATATTTGGTCCTCTTTGTTTTCAATTCCTTAGCAAAATAACAAGTTCATATTTCTATAAGCTAATGATTAACTCAAGAAACACTCTAAGACTAAGACTAACTGTTCACAGTTGTGACTCTAGATTTTTTTTAATATTTTATTATTCTTATTCTATGTGTGGGAGTGCATTGCTTGCAAGGAGGTAGGTGAGCTGGAGTCTTCCTGTGGAGATCAAAACAGGTAGATGGGGCTGGAGAGATGGTCTAGCGGTTAAGAGCGCCAATTGCTCTTGCAGAAGACCCGAGTTCGATCCCCAGCACCCACATGGCGGTTGAGAACCGTCTGTAACTCCAATTCCAGGATAACTCCAGGTCCAGGGGAATCTGACACCCTCTTCTGACCTCTGCGGCATTGCATGGCACGGGTGCACAAACCTACGTGCAGACAGTACATTCATGCACATAAAAAATAAATTTTAAAAAAGTGGTTAAAAAAACAGGTAGATGGATCCCTTGGAACTGGAGTTACAGACAGTTTTTTATCTGCCATGTGAGTACTGAGAATCAAACCCTGGTCCTCGGCAAGAACAGCCAATGCTCTTACCTCCTGAGCCATCTCTCTATGTTCCCATGTCTTTACATTTATTATCATTTGTTTTAGAGCTCTGTGCTTAGCTCAGTGTTTGGAACACAGCAGGTACATGTTACTGTTTGTATTTTTTCCTTTACGATCAATAAATGACAATTTAAATACTTTGGGATGTTTTGAAATATCCAGTTTACTTGAAATTAAATTATTATCATGTACACATTTGGATTTCTCAGTTTTACTCATTTGTAGACTTCAAAGTCACAGATAAGGTAATGATAAATGTACTATGGCGATCATTAGCCTAGAAACCACAAAGAAATGTGATAAGCAATTAGACTGTGTTCCCTTTGAAAATAGTGGAATTAGGCAACTTATTTATAAAGAAAGAAATCAAGTTCATTTCATGTTACAGGTGATCAGAATTGTGAAAAAATTGATTATTACAATCATTTGACCATCTTAAGTCTTTGAGTTTTCACTGTTGAACACTTACAAGTCTGGCAATGATTTTCTGTGGGTCCCCAGCATCGGCCAGTACAAGACTTATGGCACCGTCCACCTATAGAAAGGGGAAAAAAAGAGAGAAAACCAGGTTACTGTGAAGATCCTTTCTCATTCCTATGGTAGTACATTCTCAAAGCAAATAGTCTTGCTATTCCATGAAGATCTTTATGTCACATTAGAATTGAGCTATAGCACGTAAATTGTGTATGTAAGCAAGAAAAATCTGAATATTTAATGTATGAGAAATTGAAGTTGAGTGTCCTGATATGCGAAAGCCCCTCACGTTTACACAAAAAGGAAACAAGTGAACTATTTTATTTGTTTGTTTTGTTTTGTTTTTGAGAAAGAATAAAATAGTTATATTAAGTTTCAATTTGGTTATTAAGCATTGTTATTCCATTGATCTGTTCTACTTGATACAGTTTCCATGGTTCATAGTTATCTCAAAATGATATAAAAATATATGTATAGTTCAAAAGAAGTTGATGTACATGAAAATAGAAACACATTATTGCAAACACATAAGAAGACATCAAAATAAGAGGTAAGATCAAGCAGCAAAAAAGAAGAAATAATTTGGTAACTTTAATTTCAGTTATTTAATATGTAATTTCAAAATCTTGTTGATAACTGCATTTTCAAATGTCATCTTTTAAGTCCTATAATCACAGTTTGATCTATATGAGTTTTGTCCTCAATGAGCATTGCTGTCCCACAGAGAAATTCCCAAAATGACTTCATAATAAGAACATTAGATGGGAGAAACCACATAAAAAGACTTCCTCAGAAACTTATTTCTGAATTTCACTCAAAACCTCTGTGGGCCCATGGATTCCCTTTTAGAATGGAAAATAGATATGAAAAGCTATTAAAGCCTAAAGCCTTTCTACTGCAAATTTCTTACTAATACCTCTGTTAATTTTCTCGTATTAATTACAAATTTGAAGTGCTTAACCAAGTTAAATATATCTTTTAAAATATTAAATAATTACACTGTGTTTCTGTCTTCCCTTGAGCCACAGTGTTTAAATCTTTAACTGAGATCTTTCACTACTTAGTGGTTTTGCACCTTTAATAAAAGTGCACAAGAAGACCTACAAAGGTCGAGGCTCTTGCTGCTAAAATACACTCGACTGACACTTTCTCAGGCTGAACCTCAGACCACCCATGGATTATAACCTTGGAAGAGAACAGTCCAATGTCAAAACCCAGGTAATGCTTAGAATACCAATTCTTTTTTTTTTTTTGATTTATTTAATTTTTATTGATGCTTTGTGTATTTCATACATCATTTTCCAATTCAGTTCAGGCATATATCCTCTTCCCTTCCCCCCATCCCACCCCTACCCATCCCAGATCATGCATTCTACCTTAACTTTTCTGCATCTTTCTCTGTTTTTTTGTTTTGTTTTGTTTTGTTTTCATTTTTTTTAACAATGAGTGATAATTTGTGAGTACAAGCATCCTTCATGTAAAACCAATTTGTGAGCAGTTGTGCCCAAACCCACACAGCTCATGGGTCCCACCATCCAGCGGGGGGGGGGGGGGGCTTGTATGTTAAATCAAGTTGATCAAATGAGTGTCCAGTCTATATTTTTGTAGTTCACCATTCCCCCCAATCGCAACCCTTACATTCTACCGCACCCTCTTCCGCAGATTGGTCCCTGGGCTTAGTAGAAAAGGGCACAGGTTGATGAGAAGCAAAACAGTCTACTTTCTCTCGGAGCTGTGTCTTGGTCTCTAGTCAATTCTGGCTGTTTTCTTTAAGGGCTGCAGCTTGTCCAGCATAACCTTTCATTCGTTACTGTATGAAGCACATGCAATTAGTATTTATAGTATTTAAACAGTATAATAATAGCCTTCATTATATTCGACTCTTCTTTTTTTATTTAATTTTTATTGATGGATTGTGCATTTCATTCATTTCCAATTCAGATCAGGCATCATTCCCTTTCCCTCCCCCTTCCCTCCCCCCACCCCATCCGGATCCTGTATTCTGGCCATAACTGTCCTGCATCTTTCAGGTTTTTTTTTTTTTTTTTCATTTTTTCGTATACGAGTGATAATCCTGAGTATAAGCATCCTTCGTGCAAAACCAATTAGACAGACTGTTGTACCCAAAACCCCCATCCCACCATTCAGTGGGGGGGTGACAGGGTTTTGTTCATCAAGTTGATCACATGAGTGTCCAACTACATCGGCTGTAGTTCACCGTTCACCCCAATCGCAGCCTTTACATTCTACCACGCCCCCTCTTCCGCATATGTTTTCCTTTCCTCGAAAAGGGGCACAGGTGGCTGAGAAGTTAAACTGTGAGGAATAACCATGGCGTGAACCACAAGCCTACATCCTCTACAAGGTTAGGAGATGTATTAAGCCACAGTAAGACCCTGTCCATATTTATCAGGGGGTAAAAATCTAATTCATGTATTTAATATCATCCCAAACCTATGTGTCTATGCAAAGTAACCTACCAAAACTATTAGTGCTGCTTAAATACCTATATATCTAAGTGCTTGTGCTTTATTAGTAGGACGAAAGGTTACTCCTGAACAAAAACTGTCAGCCCATGAAAGGAAACAGCCAGATTGACCAGAATCCAAGTCAACAGCTCCAGAGAGAGAGAAATACCAATTATTATCCTTTTGAAAAGTATGGGGAGCCTCGTGACAAGAGAATTTATTTAGAGCAATTGTTGGTGAAATACCGCTCCTAACATGATGAGTTTGTAATATCCTGTCACTTTGCCATCTGCACGTTGAGATCTAAACATATTATAGCTACACAATGCAAGCTCATTCTAGCTGACAGAAAAAAGGACTCCATCTGGTTTGAACAATATAACTTTAATCGGTGATAATGATAATTATTATTAAAAACTTACTGGAGTCCTTTTGTACCAAATTAATAAGTCTAATTTGATTTAGACCAACGGAAATTAGAAAGGACTATCAGGCAAAACAGGAAGCAGAGAAAACTTTTGGAGGATAAACTTTTTATGAGAAAGTTGCTCAAGTGCTCTTATAGATGCATAAAAGTCTTTTAGATCGACCCACTAAGTAGTCTGCTATTTGAAGATATCTGAGGCAGAGAATAAGTTACATTTAATCTAAGACTTTTTAAATTGTGTTTGGAGCTAATAAAATATTTAGTTTTATTCTTTGTGGCATGATTCTTATCTAGGTCAATAACCAAAAAAACAAGTAAAAGGAAAAAGAAAAACTAACATCTTTAGCATTAATAACAGATGTTTAATAATCAATTCCCTTTTGGTTAGATTGAAGTATTTGTATTCAGGTTGTATTGATGGTTAAAATAGGCAGTACCACCCATGAAATGGTTGCCGCCGAATGGGTGGATATGTTAGTATGAGATACTACAGGTGTGGTTTGGGCGATAGCAGACGATTGAGAATAGTCTAGTAGTAAAATGATTATGTGTGTTGGGATGGGGCGTTGTATAGAAGTAAAAAGAGTCCAAACGAGGCATGTGGTATTGTGTATAGTTCATGTATATTAAGTATACAAAAAAAAAAGTCTAGTATAGATAGTCTAGTTATATACAGTATCTATAAAATTGAACAAAGTGAATATCCCTGAAATATTGTAAAGGTCTGTCAGTCGGTCAGGTGCAAATGGATTCATCTAGTATGTGTAGGTGTTTTTTAAATGATTTGCTTTTTTTTGATGGCTTTGCGTATTTCATGTACATGGCTTTCCACTTCAGTTCAGGGCCAACTAATCCCCTTCCCTTTCCCCCCACCCCACCCCACCATCAGGCAATCGTTTGCTTCTGCCATAAGTTTGCTGCAGTCTTTCCGTGCGTTGGTTGGTGTTGTTCTTGTTGGATTGTGAAATATTTTTTTTTTTGTATTTGTCAGTAAAATCAATTTGCAGCAGTTGGCCCAAACCCACAGCTCAGTGGGTCCCACCATCAAGCTAGGGGGGCGGGGGGGGTTTTGTGGGGGGGTCATAGAGCGATTGATCAACTTGGTCCTCATAGATCTAGTTGTAGTTCACCGATAACCGACCAACAAGCCCTTACAGTTCTATCATCGCAGCCCTCTTCTGCAGATTGTTCCCAGGCGTTAAAAGGAGGCACAGGTGGATGAGAAGCAAAAACACTCACGTTTCTCGATGGAGCTGAGTCTTGGTCTCTAGTCAGTGTCTGGCTGTTTCTGTTATGGGCTGCCAGCTGTCCAGGCTAACCTTTCGACCTACTAATAAGCACTCGCAATTAGTAATATTTAGGTAGTTCAAACCAGTCTATATTTATAGGCTTTCGATCCTACTAGTGAACACAAGCAATTAGTGATATGGGTGATTTAAACAGTACTAATCTTATGGGTTAGGTTACTTTGTGTTATAGCCACAGATGTTTGGATGGTTATGTGATTTCATGTCTACATTTTCTCCTGTCAAGTATGGCAGGGTCTTTGTGTGTTTATAACATCCCCTACCACTTAGCGGAATGTAAGCTATGGCATCAGCCTTGATTTATTCCTCCAAGGAGATAGTTAATAGCCAATTAGATTTGGGATATACAGACATATGGCTGCCACTGCTGCACAGTATTTCCAGGCAGATGAGGTGTAGCTGGTGCTGACGGAGGAGTCTTGCTTGACTCAAGGAGACCTATATTTGCTTTATTGGTTTAGTTGTCTTTGGTAACACTCTCTGGCATCCCAGAGACCATCTGTATACTTGCAAGTGCGGTCTCCATACATCTTTTCCATGTTTGTATCAGGTCTTCAACAGCAGGGCCTTATCGCCTCTCTTCCTGCAGATATCCCAGTTATTTATTATTATTATTTATTATTTTTTATGTGTATGAGTGTACTGTCTGCATGTAGGTGGTGCACCCGTGTCATGCAATGCTGCAGAGGTCAGAAGAGGGCGTCAGATTCCCCTGGAACTGGAGTTAAAGACCGTTCTTAGCTGCCATGTGGGTGATGAGAATCGAATTCCGGTCCTCTGCAAGAGCAGTCGGTGCTCTTAACCGCTCAAGGCTCATCTATTTGTAAGCACACAAAACATCCCACTAATTTAATCTTGACTACCTACTTTCTATTGCTAGGTTTTGGTTACCAGTATACATTTTTTATTTGTATTTAAGCAGAAACACCTATTATTCAATGCCACCAGCAGCTGCCTCCCCAGGACCCCTTCATCTTCCACATACTCTCTATCCTTTCAGAAGCTTGAAGATTCTTAAATTTAGTCATACATTTAAGATTATGTGGTCCACTAATTATGGAATTTTATTACTACCAATGCCCTAGAGGAACTTGAATGGTATATGTTTCTATAAATGGATGCTCAACTTCCCTATCTTGATTTCCTGTCACTGTGGAAGTTTGACTCAGAATCTGTCAATATAACAAGCTCCGTTGTGATATTCTAAAGGAGTCATGTCAACAGTATTTCAATGGAGTAAATGCAACAAATTAAATGTCAGGATATGTGACCAAAGGTTCTGCTAAGAATTATTTTATAATAAAACATTTACAGCTTTCTTACCTGCCTCCAGATTTGATTCTTGCAAACAATTGGACAGTGTATTGTGAAGAACTGAGAAATGTTTTAAAATACATTTTGAGGCTGGATATTATGGTTGACACCTTTAATACCAGTAGTTAGGAGAAGGAGTTAGTAAGATGAGGAGTCTAAGGTTACCCTTGGCTGCATTGTGTGTTCAGGACCAGCTTGGGCTACATGACACCTGTCTTTTTTTTTTTTTTTATTTTCATATGTGTATGAATGTACATGTAGGTTTGTGCACCTGTGTCGTGCAATGCCACGGAGGTCAGAAGAGGGTGTCGGACTCTCCTGGAACTGGAGTTAAAGACGGTTTTCAGCCGCCATGTGGGTGCTGGGGATCGAACCCAGGTCCTCTGCAAGAGCAGTTGGTGCTCTTAACCACTAGGCCATCTCTCCAGCCCCACACCCTGTCTTAAAAGCCAAGAACAACAAATAGAAACACAACCCCTAATTTTACCCTTTAGTTTTTACCATATTCATTGTACAAAGCTATCAAGAAGATAATGTACTAACGGGTTTCCAAAATAATCTTTGTTAACCATGGGAGAAAACAACAACAACAACAACAAATCCTTCGGTGATGGTTTGCATGAGAAATGTCCCCCCATAGGCTTCAAGTATTCAGACATTCTGTCCCCAGTTGGTGGTGCTGTTTTGGGAGATACTAGAAGGTGTGGCCTTGCTAGGGGAAGCAGGTCACTAGGGGCAGGCATGGAGGATTCTTAAGACTTGCTGGATTTTCAGTTGTTCTCTACTTCCTGTACTCGCTTGAAGATGAAAGTGTGCCTCTTTCTGCTCTGGCCACCTCCTGCCACCACGTCTCCCCACAATGATGGATTCTGATCCCTCTGTTAACAGTAAGGTAAATAAACTCTGCCCTCTATAAGTTCTCTTGGTCATAGTATTTGATCGCAGCAACAGAAGACTAATACACCCTCCCCCTAGCTTTCCTCGTTACCTGTTTTTCACCTATTCATCGCTATTTTGTAAATTCTTTCTAGTCCTGTATATTGGGTACTATATTAGATATTGAATATAAAAAGATTGAGTAGAAACATACAGGACTATCACCTTCATGGAGTTTAAAGTTAACTCAGGTTTATTCTAGTGGGAAATAGGCTTTGCCTCCTCTATCCAGGATTTTCCTACTATGGCTTATAGAGAAAATAAAATATATTTAATTTCTTGAATCCTACCTTTCAGATTTGCAGAATCTAGAGAGAGAGAAGATTATCTTTTCGTGACCATATAATTCAAACAGTGAAGTGGCATATTTATTGGAAGTCTATGGTATGCCATTCTCTATTTTTTTTTTTTTTTTTTTTGGTAAGAGTAAAGATAAATAATTCAATGTCTTACCATCTAGGAGATTTTGATGGCCAAGAAATGGGTGTAAAAATAGGCATATGGTTATTATCACAACCAGATTTGCTAGTAATAAAGAGAGAGGATTTGAGAACGACTCACAGAGAATGTGCTTTTAAGGTGAACTTGAATGCTTAGTTCATACAGTGCAGACCGATAAGGAAGGGGACATCCTGCTTGGTCAAGGGTGGACCTTAGCTGTAACACGGAGGCCTGGAAAGACAAAGCTCTTTGGGCCCATAATGTATAGGGCATCTTCAGAAGATATTGCATGGGTAAAAGAGATGAAATGTAAGTTTTCAACAGGCCCTGAAAAGTCTTCAAACAGCCTAGAATTAAATCTGCATAGACATTATGGAGTTGGTCAAGGCTTGGGGAGAACTGAAATGATGTACTTTGATTTACAGGGTGAAAATGGTTTCCTGTCATGGCTGCCAAAAATCAAAGCCGACCCTTGAGCAATTTTCACATGGTACATTTTAGTGTGGGTTGAGGCACACAATTCATGCCTTCACAAACAGTCCTATGGATTCTTGTACTTATGGTTCCAAAGTTATAAGTCCATAAGTGTTCATGACTTGGCACATTCTTTCAAACTCTCTTAGCATATTGGCTATTTTTAAAAATTCAAGGCCAGCCTGGTCTACAGAGCAAGCTCTAGGCCAGCTTGGACCAAAGGAAGACCTTTTCTCAAAAATACCCCCCCAAAATGATATTTAAGTGTTAGAAGCTGTTCAAATGCTAGATATTCCATCTTTCATATTAAACACTGTACATAGCAGTATATTTGATGTTACTGTGTGGACTCTGATTTATGGGCATATTTCTATCAAATTGTGCTTTTTCCATTAGCAGTAAATCTCAAACTAAAATTGTTATAAGCTATTCATGTATAGTAAGGACTCAACAAAGCATGTATTAATAGGAATTAATGGCATGAATGAAATCTTGAGTTGTTCCTCTTTATCAGAAGTTACTTCTGTTGTTCTTATCTTCAAGTTCTTATCTTCTTATCTTCTCTGGTACTCAGTAATTCCCACATTTTTGTTATGGAACATTTTTTTTCAATTTGTCAGCAAACATTTATTATTTTGTATTAATTCTTAGAGAATTTACTGCATGGATACAATACATCTTGATCATCTCCTTTCCCAACTCCTCCTCTTACTCCTCCTGGATCCACACCTCACTCTCCACCCTCTCCTCCACTTAATATTTTTTGGTTTATTTTTTTATAAGCCACTCAGTATAATTTGTGCTACCCATATACTCCTCACTCAGGAGCTGTGGGCTCTTGAATCCCTCCCCTACCATGTTGGAATGTTGACTGGCTTGATTCTGTATAGGTCTTGTACAGTAATCATAGCTGCTATCTGCTGAGTGGACTATATATCCAAAAGTTACTGGTCCTCCCTTCTGAGATGTTCTTTGAAACTTGGCAGAGTTGATGTAAGTTACAGACACTTCATTTATGGCTGAGGATTCCACAGACAATTATTCTCTGCTTTTTAGCCAGCCATTCAAAAATTGGGGGGGGGGAATTGAATTTCTCCTTTCAAAATTTCCTATCTTTCCCCTTAATTTTAAAGTTAAATGTTATATAGGAACTTGACTTTCATATATTCATACAGTCAGAATAAGACACTTAATAGGAAGATGAATTTAAGATTTTCACTAGGTAGGAAGATGAATTTAAGATTTTGAAGAATGTACAGTTGGAAACTTTCATGTCACATAAATGAAATGAGAATTTAGCCATTTAAATATTTTAAGTACTTAAAAGATAATGCCAAACTTACACTAGACTTGTAAAACTAGATACCTTTATATTATTTAGTCAAATAATCCCTGGCACAAGGATTTAGAATAACATATGCACTCATATGATGAAGATGAATTTTGAATAGAAGTGTGAAATACATCAAATAGACCTGGAATTCCTTTATCCACCTTTGTGCAGGGGTTGAACGCTCTACTGGCAATCAGTGGCTGCCACAGCACACAAATTCTTCCTCAGCATGACTGCAGGCAGGATTTCAAATGGGAAGGCTAATTCTCAGGCCAGTTAATGTGGCACAAGGAGCTTTGGAGCTGCTGGGCCATTTGAATTTTTCATTTCTCCTGAACTCCACTGGGAATAGAAATAAATCCAGAAAAGAAATGACAATGGCAGAAATTTGAGGTATAGTTGGAAGGCTGGACAGAGTAAATTAAGGAAATCCACCAAAATACAGTTTTTCAAAACCTATTGCACTTGCCCTGAATTCTGTTCCACACCTGTAATCTCATCCTTCAGCAGGCTGAGGTAGGAGGATCACAAATTCAAGGCCAGCCTGAGATACGCATATCCTGTGTCAAAA
Organism: Rhizomys pruinosus; assembly: GCA_009823505.1. Taxonomy (NCBI): domain Eukaryota; kingdom Metazoa; phylum Chordata; class Mammalia; order Rodentia; family Spalacidae; genus Rhizomys; species Rhizomys pruinosus. The sequence continues at coordinate 615,635 of VZQC01003312.1, forward strand.
AGCAAAACAAATAAAAAAACCTCTTTAGTCAGAAATGGAGGCAACCCTCCACTTCACTGGTATGTTGAATATATAGATCCATTTTTACCCATATCCCAAGTAGAATGGTCAAATCAGCGTAAATTACACAGATTGATAATAAATCACCAATTTTAAGATTGACCATCACTGCTTATATCAATAGGGTCATATAATGATAAGAATGGCAGGTAGAAGTAATCTTTGATGGCTAATTTTGATTGTTAACGGATGAGATTTAGACTCACTATGGAAACAAACCTCCGGGAATTTCTAAGGAAGCTTCTGGATTGGGTTAAAGTAGGAAGACCCATGCTAAATACTGATTGCACCATTCCATGGGCTGGGGTCATTGACTAAATAAAGCAGGACAGCAAGTTGAGCAGCATGCATTCCTCTTTGCTGTTTGACTGCAGATACAATATGTCCAGCTGATTGACATTCCTGCCACAGTGTTTCCCACTTCAGAAGTGGTGCCCTCAAACTGCAAACCCTTCTTTCATTAAGTTGATTTTATCACGTTTTCTCATTGCAATGGGATGATGAATCATCTAATACACATCATAACAAAAAAATAAATATGAATGTGCCAAAAGAAACACATCCCTCTGAGTGGAAAGATCTGCTGTAAAGCCATCAATGATAATAGTGGCCTCTATTTTCTATACTCCTCCCAATACACCCTTTTAGCTACCAAGACCTATAGAGTTATATATAACATGGGGATGGAGAGAGAGCCCAGCAGTTAAGCACTGGCTGCTCTTGGAGATGAACTGGATTCAGTTCTCAGCATCCACATTGTAGCTAACAACTAGCTGTAACTCCAGTTCCAGCAGGTCTAACACCCTCTTCTGACCTCTTCAGGCATTTCATGACATAGGAACAATTACACTGATGCAGGCAATACACTCATATACATAAAATAAAAAAAATAAAAATAATTAAACTATTTTTAAAAGAATTAAATATTACAGAGAATAATATTACAGCCCAAATGTCTTTTTTAAAGTAACACTATTAGATAGCATAAGGTTACTAAAATTATAAAGAAACCTCTATTCCCTTAAAAACCTCAATTTTTTGTTCCAAATCAAGCAATTAGAAAGCATTAATTATCACTTTTTATAGCTGCTAGCACAGAGGAGAAAATAAGAATTCTGCCTAATGTGGAGTAGAATTAATGTCAGTCACTGTCAAATGAATTTCTAAACACATAAACCACATATAAACTATGTTTCAGTTATGAATAAGTTGAAAAGCCTCAAAGCTGTAGCAACTTGGAAGAAAACTTGGCATGCCAAAAGGTCTTTGGGGAAGCAAGGAATGTTTATTTCCTTTGCCTCGCTTTGGCTGCCATGTAAAAAAAAAAGAAAGAAAGAAAAAAAAAGAAAAACCTCAAAGCAATTTTTGAGAATTTATGGAGATGTTTGAGATCCCTGCAGTGAACAGTAACAATAATTAGCACTTTCTATGACCCCTGGGGTACCACCAAGAGCATTCAAGGACATCTTTCATAGTGCATTCATCAAGACCATTTGCTTTAGGTCTAAATTGACAACCTAATGATATGTGGGTAAGTGTGGCTATGTGATATTTTCCCCAGGATATAATAAGGATCCTACCTGTATAAACTCTTGTAGTACTCATTTAACCACAATAGCTGATGCCATCCAAAGTTTGTATTTGTATCCCCAAATATGTGTAATGTTCACTTTTGCTATCAGGGGCTTAACACAATACCTCTGTTTCCGTGGTTGACAGGCATTTGAAATTGTATTTGTCCAAAATTGAGATCCCTAATCTTTCACCATACAAAGGTTGTACAGGACTGTTCTCTGAGTTTGACAGATATCACCTTCCTGTGCTCAGCTATGCCTTGTTGACTGTTGATGTTCATGCATAGAAGGAGGGGCAGGGAGAGTCTCTGGATCCTCACCTGAGAATCCACTCGCACTTCCCACTTTATAGTAGGCAATTCAGGCCTAAATGCATGAGGCCTCAGGGAAGGGCTAGAGCATATGAGCTTGGGAAGACTAAGACTAAGAGGAAGGTTCTCTATGAGTCCAAGGGGAAGTCATCATCCATCATTCTGTGAAGACTTTCTTGTGCAACAATAATTGGGAACAGCCATTGCTCTGTATGTAAACCCAAGAAATTCATTTGTTTCTCTGACTGTGCATTGCTGGAGCTATATCTCCATTTGTTATTGGGGCCAAGAGATACAGGGGTGAACATCTTTCCTCCAGGGAAAGAATTTTAGCAATAGTTATCAATATAAAATGAGCAAGTCTAATTTTTGCTTATATTATATCAATAACCTAATCCGAAGCTAGCTTCAACCTTGATCAACATATCCATTTTCATTATAGCCATTGTAATCTTATTCAGGCCATGTCAAATCTCTTACCTTCCTTTTCTTTTTTTTATTTTATGAACATGAGTGTTTTGCTTGCATGTATGTAAGTGCACCACATGTACACAATGCTTGCCAGGCAGGAATGGAGTTACGGAAGGGTGTTACCTGCAGTGTGGGTGTCAAAAACTGACCTCCAATCCTCTGCAAGAATTCCAGCTCTCCATCTCTTCCTATGCCTTAAATAAAAGCTGAAGTCCTTACTGAGGTCTTCCAGGCCCTGCCATACTCATACTTATTCCTCCATGCCTACGTGGTCCTATGTTCTACACTCTTCATCAGGCTTGTTCCTCTCACTTGCATCTCTTGCTGATCTTGGGACATGTGAGATATACTCCTCACTCAGACTCTTAGAATTTATTTCACTAACCTCTATTTCACAGTAGCCTATGGCCTTCATACTTGCTTTTCTTTTTTTTTTTTTTTTTTTTTTTTTTTTTTTTTTTTTTTTTTTTTTTTTTTTTTTTTTTGTAGGGTCTCCTGTAGCTTGCTGTGAACTCACTCTTGACCATGTGGCCTTGAAACTCACAAAGATCCACCTGCCTGCCTCCCAAGTGCTAGGATTAAAGGCGTTGTGCCACCACGCCGGCCATACTTGCTTTTCTTCTGGACTACATCTCAATAACTTTTATGACTCATTTGTATTAAATGTTAACTTTTCCAAATGCATTTTCCAAACTTAACTTCTGATACATGTTCAAGCTAGAAACACTATAAAAAATGCAGGAGGTAAAAAGCAGAAGAAGAAATACAAACTATCTAACAGGCATTTTTGTTGCCAGGCATGGTGGCACACATCTTTAATCTCAGCACTCAAGAGGAAGAGGAAGGCAGATCTTTGTGAGTTTAAAGCCAGCTTGATCTACATAGTGAGTTCCAGGACAGCGGGTGCTCCAGGGAACCTGTCTCAATAAACCAAAATAATAAATAATTATATATATGATATATATATATATATTATATATATAGATATATATAAACATTTCAAAAATCTTTTACATATTCTATGACTTTTATTTTTTTTTGCTTTGGATCTTATCATAAATAGTTGTGTTTTGAATAAGAAGAATCAGTCTTTTTCATTTGAGGTCAATATATCTTCCATCATGTATAAGATAATTTAATTCAGTTTTTTTTTTTTTTTTTTTTGCCTTGTGGGATATATTTGCTGATGAATGTGAGAAATTAGTACCTATTATGAGTGAAAATATACAGTAAAATATTACTAATTTTATGCCATATTTTCAAAATATTTAGAATCTATGAAAAGATATTTGAATATCAGAAAGAACTTGACCACATTATTCACTATTTACTGCTTTAAATCACTTAAGGGATCTAGAAGTGTTGCAGGATTTGTGGATGACTGGGGCATATATCTGAACATTGATGAAAGGATTGATGTGGTGGCTGGCCTGGATTGATGGGCTACCTCTGAAAATGTGCCAAATGTCTCTACACACATCTATAATATTTGACCTTTTAATCACTGAGTTGTATAAAATATTTGAAATATGCTTTCCATATTTGCAAATGGCACGGACCTGGAAAGGGTGGCAAATCTCTAATGGAAGAGAACATAGTTTTTGAAAGAGTTTGGTAGATAGACTGATGAGTCCAAGCTAAAATTATCAAATAGTGCTGATGCAAACAGCCTGCATCTGTGGATTTAAATCAACATTTAATGAAAATACCCATAGATAAATAATCATACAGAGTCATCTGGCATGAGACGTGTCAGCATTTCAATTTTCACTCTGTCATTGGCTGTGCTATTCCTCAGATAGGTTAATTAACCTCTCTCACTAGGCCTTGTTCTTGTACTTTTTACTTCAGGGCTCATTACAGACATAGATGTTTACATCAGGTTTTATAATATATTCCAGATGTCAGCAGTATCTCCAACCTTACCAGTTCATAAAAGGTGACTATTAATTGAGCACCTTCTACATTCTATACTGAGGATTGTTTAACACATACCTTATTGAATTTGTCCAAATTACAGCACACATATTACAGTTTATTTTTACATTTATAGATTAGCAAGTAGAAATGACCCTTTATGTGAAGCCAGAGATCTCTTTTATGGTGAAGCAGCTCTTTTCACACAAAGCATGTTCACTTCTCAAATTTTTTTTTTGCTTTTCCCCATTTTTTTCATTTCTAATTGGCAATTACTTTGAATCTACTACTTGTTTATTAAAGCTACAGAGAAAATAAAAGCTAAAATAACAGATGTCAATTAATTATAAACACATTTTAATATTGGCATTTATTTCCAAAGGAGATTGTCCTAAGAAAAATGTACATGTTTAGGGAAGCTAAAATAAATTCTCTATTGAATACATAACCAATTTACAACATGGTCATCTACACTCCTAAATGTTCAAATAAATGAAACACTTAATGAAGTAAGTGCCAGTAAAACATTAAAAAAGCTCTCATTGCATGATGGTAAAAATGGAAAACAACAGCATTGAAATTATTGTTTTCCACCAGTCCCCACAATTTACAATTTTTGGTATCTTGGGAAGGGAACTAATAATATAAGTGGTGACACCTAGTTTAAACACATATTGGTTATGAAGTAGAATAACAGTTTAAATGCCTGGGATGTAATAAGCATCAATGGTAGTTACCTTCTCCCAACATCACAATATTGTATATAAAAATATTGCAACAATGCAGAGAAATAAAAAGACAGTATAGGGAGATTATATGTCATATAATACAAGTAATCAGGAGACAGAGGTGTTTATGACAGGCTGGAAATGATCAGTAATGTCTCAACGGTCATACAGTAGGAAAGAGGGGATAACAAACAAGGGCATACTCAGGTCACTTTGAGGAAAGGATAAAAATCTAGAATCTCAGCAAAACTGGTCTTTATATTCCAAATCCAGAAAAATACCCCTGATGCTAGAATTCCACATTTATGTATACTAAAGAATAGTTACATAAGGTGAGGGAACTAGGGCAGAAATATCTCAAGATGCATTCCCAATAGGGATATAGAAACCCAGAGATGGAGCAAGTGTTTATACAAGAGAAAAGGATTTGATGTCACTGATTCTAGTTCGTAGCTCAAAGTTTGGCCTTTATTTCTTAGGTTTCTGGTCAACATTTACAGATCTGTAAGGAACCACAAATCCCTACATGTTTAGTTCAAGAGCAGTGCCATATGTGAAAAAACACAGGATTACAACCAAAATTCAATTGGAAAGACATTATGGGGGAATCCTAAATATTGTCTATGCCAATCATTTTTAAATTTTAACAGCCCTTAAATTCAAAGTCTCTCTCCACAGTTATCTTCTGCGTTGTGTTTTCCTGATTTTCTATAACAAATATTCACTCTTCCTATATGATTATTATGTGGCTGATAGATACAGCCTTATCAATATGTCTTCAAGATCTCTAACAATTCTGTCCCTACATTTTTACTACATATCATGATGTGCACTGTGACATCCTACTAATACTTGTGTATGTGTGTGTTTGCATGTGTGATGTGATGTCTGTGTGTGTGTGTGTGTGTGTGTATGTGTGTGTGTAGAAGGACTGTTTTATCTGGTGGTATGAATAGTATGGACAGTCATAGAACGTCTGAGGTCAGGAAGGAAATTTTCAAATATTTCATTATTTCTAATTATCCTACATAGTATTCAGATCTCGAGGATCAATGTAGATAGTTACTCTTTCATCATGTACTACCCATGTACGGGATAGTCTTCATGAGCAGATTCTGTTTTCATATGGCTCCAAGAATATAGCTCTTCTATGGCTTAATAAGAATTCAGAATTATAATGGGGAAACTAAAATGAACAAAAGTGTTTTAAATTCCTTAAGGGAAGAAAACATTTTTTCTCTACTATATCTAATAATGCCCCAAAACACACTGGACTCTGATGGAATAAACCAGCATTCCTTTCACTAACAGGGCAATATTTTCACACTGCAGCAGTAACACTGCTTCTTCAACCCTGAGTAAACTCTGAAAACTCTTATAATGCCTGTGGTTTGGGACTTTATAATTATGGATTGGGTCATTAATCTTGTAGCCTCCCTTTTTTATTATCTCTGAGATTGAGACAGAGTTTTTGTTACAGATTGCTAGCCTATAGCAGTCAGTTGGGGAGATGAGACATTCCTGAGACAGATAACAAAGAAAAATGGGTAGCAAATTGGAAAAGATTAGGTAGCTCCATAGCAGTATATTAGACAAGCTCTTCCGAGCTACAGCACTCCGAAGTCTCATACCACCTTACTGCCAATTTTTTCAGCTGCCATGAGACTCAGCTGTTAAAGGAGTCTCTCTCTTTGCTTTCCTTCTTTCCCTCCCTGTCTCTCCTTCCTGATTTCTTGTTCCTGTTCTTGCTTTCGCTCACTATAATGCACCAAGTCCACACACCTAAAATAAAACCAACTCACCTTTAACAAATGCACACTATTTCTAAATGCCACTGTGAGCCTGAGGAATGAAAATGTGATTTATAAATTGGTGAAGGTTAAAAGAGAGCAATCCAGGCGCCATTTCAGTAAGTAACAAACCTGAAACGCCTTGGTGTGGAATGCTTTTATTAATTCACATTTGTGGTTCATATAAAAAAAACTAAAATTCAGGGATAATGGATCTATAATACATTTTAAAAATATGATTCCATCCACAAGCTATTTCAGTGGAGTTTCTTCTTGTTATACTGCTAGAAAGACCTGGAAATTGAGGCATTTATAGAAAAAAAAAAGATAAATGATTTGCAAACCACTGACTACACATTTACTGTATTTTAATCCTAAAATATCAACCAAAAGACCTGCAATTAATTCAGCCCCTAATTTTTGTTTTCCAAGAAGAAGAAAATTTGGCTTTGCATTGATGTGAAATGCAAATCCTTTACATAGACTCAAAGCCCTTATCAGGTAATAAGTGAATGCACAGAGGAAAGTACAACTGCAGATTGGAAAGATAGATGGGGCCTGAAAATTTTAATAATTTGTATCAAACAGGAAGTGCGAAGGCTGGGATTAGACCAAGAAAGAAAAAAATGTGTCCAATAAATGTTATCTCCAAGAGCAGAGCAGTCATTTGTCATAAAAGAGGAATGTGCAACCCCTCCGCCACAATCTGAACACACCCCTAGGAAAACAAGCTTCAAATCCAAGACCTACTTTCTGGTGGGATTAGTGAAGTTTAATGGACTTCAGGGGACCAAGAGACCTTTCTTTAGGTAAGGATGTTAAATGAGATCATTAACAAGATAATTATTCAAAGTCACTTAGGGAAAGAATTACAGGGAGTTAGAAAAGAATGGCCTGGGGTCTCTTATGAACATCTTTGATGTATGTATGTGATGAGTGAGATAATGGATAAGGACAAAGGTGCCACATATGGAAGTCACACACTAGAAAACTTGTCTCTGTCCTTCCCACACCCTAGCCTAATAAAGTTGCATGTGTCCTTGGTAATAAATCATGGTGGTAGCTAGTGCACAAGGTAGGATATCTGATGGTGATGCCAATCATGACCAAATTAATAAAAACTGACATTTACTGGTCACTTACTATGATACGCACTCAGTGGTAATCCTATTTTTTTTTTTTTTTTGTCTTTTTGAGACAGGGTCTCCCTTTATTCCCAGCTGGCCTGGAGCTTACTCTGTAGACCAGGCTGGCCTTGAACTCACAGAGATCTGCCTGCCTCTGCCTCCCAAGTGCTGGGACTATTTTTATCTTAACTCATTCACATGAGAAAAATATGGAACCCAGGTGATGAGCACCCCAAATAGACTATACTTTGCTGCAATGAAGCAGAGAAATAAACACAGTTAAAGAATGAAGAATCATGGGGCTTTGCCCTGAGGTAGGGTAAGGTCAAATATTCTGTCAGGAGAAGGAGTGGAAGGAACATACACAGTAGTTTCTGATTTTTGTCTCTACAATTATTTGTTTTAATATGTGAAAAATATTCAGATAGTGTTGCATTCTAATGTTAATTTACTTCAGATGAGACAATGGTTTGTTTCCCCTTCAGGAAAATGTCTGGGTCCACTGTATGTAGTATAATAAAATAAATTATTTCCTGTTTCATAAGAGTGAAACAAATATTTATGATATCAGTTAATATTAATATTTTCTACTGAGCCAAAGTAGGCAGATTTCAGTCTATGAAGTATAAGGATCCTTAGACATTGTTTATCCCAGTAAAGATAAATGGCAAGTATTTTCAAAAGAACATGTGATATTTTAAATTGTGTCACTTAATGAAATTGAGAAATGTAGAAGTGATGGTTATCTAAAGTTGTCTTCCTTTAAAAACCTTTAGATTTATTGTGGTAGTTTTCCTTGCAAACTCAATTTCTTTACAATGGAAAACATACTTTGTCATATGATTTATATAACACCTGTTTAATGCTGTATTCTGCTTCATAAGTATAGTTTGAATTGATTCTACAGAAAATATTTTTGAAAAAAATGCACCCAGATAAAAATCTCACTTAATACAGCAGGAAAAGGTAGGAAAATAAAAGTTGTGCCTCAGAGGACCTAATTTTAAGATGGCTTTTGTGTATTTTATTCATGCATTTTTATTTCTTTTATGTGTTTCCCTTACATGTATTTAAAGAGAACTTTAAGAGAAATGTCAGTGCATAATTTCCTCTCCATTTTTCTTCCCTACTTAAAAAGAGCACCTACAATTGGCAAAAGAATCACCCCTAAATAGAACATAATTTCTTCTTGCCAGGCAGTAGATAATTAAATAAGAGCTGCTTAAAGCAACTCATAACAATGTAGGTTGGAAGATTGTTAAGTGGGCTAGCATCTTGATCTCCCTATTCATCTGGGGCCCCGGGAGCTTGGACAGCCCCTGTCTCTACTCTCCAGTGTAGGCTGCAGCCTGTGACCCAGCTCTGCTGTGAGGGAAGACAAAGTAGGAAAGGAAAGGCACACAAAATTCCATTTGCTCTTAAGCAACTTCCTTTGCCTCCTCCCTTTCTTAGGTTATGAGAAATTAGAGAGGAACAAAAAGGAAGGAGGGGCTGGAGAGATGGCCTAGCGGTTAAGAGCGCCAACCGCTCTTACAGAGGACCCGGGTTCGATCCCCAGCACCTACATGGCGGCCGAGAACCGTCTGACGCTCCAATTCCAGGAGAACTCCAGTTCCAGGGGAATCCAACACCCTCTTCTGACCTCCGCGACATTGCACGACACGGGTGCACAAACCTGCATGCAGACATTACATTCATACACATACAGAAATAAATTTTAAAAATTAAAAACAAAAAACAAAAAACAAAAAGGAGGGAGACAGAAATTCTACTACATTGTGAAAGTGAGTTGAATGAAATCACTTCTCCAGGTAAACAAAGGTGAATATGTTTATGGTAATGATGCGTGCAGAGCAGGACTGAGCTATTCTCACTCTCTGTAAGCAAGTCAGAAATACTGAATAAAGGCTGCATAAGTGTCATTTAATTTCACGCAGTTCCTTTAAAACATTAAATAGGTATCCACATACAATCTGGCCTCTGTGTTCAAGGAAAATCAGCTTTAAGACACTTTGTAAATCTCTTTTATATTAATTAATAACTTATTCATTGAATAAACATGTGATTTTTTAAATTTAATTGAAACAGACCTTATCTGATGGAATTTTAACTTCATTTTTATTAATCTAGCCTTTCAACTTGTAAAATTTTTTATTTCTAAGCTTTAGAATTCTCTGCAAATTCACAAATAGCAGGACAACTTACAATTTCTGTGGGACTATGCTCTCAGAGAGTGGACTATCAAAAAGATATTGCACTTGTAATCAATTAACCTAATATTATTTGTTTTACATTTTGTTACTCTAAGACATTTAAAATAAAAAAAATAGTGAAAATATTTAAAAATTCGAATGTTAAATTAAGGGTGGACATTATGTTACATGCCTCCAATCCCAGCACTCAGTATGGAGACAGACACATATCTATAAGTGCAAGGCCAGTCTGCTCTTCATAGACATTCCAGGCCTGCCAGAGGTACATAGTGGGACTCTGCCTCAAAATATTTAGGTGAAGCATTGCAGACTACCACAAGAGAGGCCTAAGCAGGAGGATCACAGGTTTCATCCTATTACAAAACAAAGCCAATGAACAAAAATATTAAGTTACAAAAAGTTAATTCTCTCTTATGTTCATTCTTAAAGGAAATACAAAATATTGAGCTCAAATAAGTACACATCTTGAAATGTAGGCCTCACAATAGGATTCCCTAATCATTTTCTGGAGTAGAACTCTTATAATAGGCCACAGCTACTTAAACCTGTGCCTAGAATCAAGAAGAGAACCTTACCACCACTAGAGTTCCACCTTTAAATGGACAAAGTCTCTTGGAGTGGATTATGATGTGTATTCAAGTTGGGAAAGCATCAGTGTTCACTAGTTATCTGTAGGCATATAGAACCTGGCCCTTCTGTGCTGCTAGATGGATGTTTTATACATCTGCACTGCTAAATTTACATAAAATGATTTATCCTCCAACAAGCTATAATAATAAAGAAAAATCAATGCTTATGGATAGAAATACAATCTAAGAGATATTCAAACATAAAAATTTTCCTTTTTAAGAGATAGAGCAGTACATTTGTGGAGCACAGAAAAGTTGATCTTTTTAGGCAGAAAATCTTGAAAGTGACCATTTCTTTAAATCCTTTATGTGAAATAGGAACAATGTTTACCAATTCTTCTTTTTTTTTTTTTTTTTTTTTTTTTGGCTCTTTGTGAGACAGGGTCTCCCTGTAGCCCCAGCTGTCCTGGAACTCACTGTGTAGACCAGGCTGGCCTTGTCTGCCTCTGTCTCCCAAGTGCTAGGAGGCTTGTGCCACCATGCCCAGCTTATCAATTATTCTTAAAGAAAGCTTAGATGAAGTTAATATTAATGTAGAAGTTATAGTTATACATACTACTTAATAGTTTAAATAAACATGACTCAAAGAGTCAGATATTTCTCTTTTATAAATTCTGAGTTTATCTGTTCTGTTCGCAACAGATTTATTTTTTCCCCTGGGGGTCATTTTTTTTTTTTTTTTGTTCTTCTTTCTTTTAAAGAAAGCTTAGATGAAGTTAATATTAATGTAGAAGTTATAGTTATACATACTACTTAATAGTTTAAATAAACATGACTCAAAGAGTCAGATATTTCTCTTTTATAAATTCTGAGTTTATCTGTTCTGTTCGCAACAGATTTATTTTTTCCCCTGGGGGTCATTTTTTTTTTTTTTTTTGAGGCAGGCATTTCCCGTAGCCCAGTTGGCCTGAAATTCTCTATGAAGAGCAGGCTGGCCTCCATCTCAAAGCAATCACCTGCCTCTGCCTCCAGAGGGCTAAGATTAAAGGCAGGAACCACTCCACTGGTTCCATAGAGTTTTCAAGAGGTTTCATTTTTCAACATGTGTTTGTTTGTGTGTGTGTGTGTGTGTGTGTGTGTGTGTGTGCGTGTTGGGAGGGGTGTTCTAGTCAACAATTGCTTACAAGAGATGAAGGATGGGAAGCAGTTCATGCTGTGCATGGTAAGTATGCTTAATGATCTCTTTACATCATTATAAAAGAAAATGATAAGAACTGCACTAACTTGGCCCAGTAATGTTTTCTATAGTACTGTTGATAACACATAGCAGAAATTGCATAAAGCCAAATGTTAAATTTTCTATAATGCTGAGAACTGGTTATTAAATAGCAATTATTTAATATTAAGTTGTATAAGCAGACAATTAAATTTTATTAAAACAAATGCAATATATACCCCAAATTCATTATCTACTAATTTACTTTGCTACATTTTACTATCATTTATGCAATTGAATTTATTTACAGTTCATGAATCTGTGTGGTGGAAATACTACATAATACTGTGTTAATTTGGCATCTCTTCCAAAAGCTATCTTTTTAAAAAAGGATGATAGTATAAAGCTTGCAATGGAAATCAATGCATTAAAACTTGGAACTGCCCTGTCTATGTTTTGGTGAGTGGTTACCGAATATTTACTACTACTGACATAACATAAGGGTGAGAAAATCATGCTTTGTCAAGGGATCCAAGACCTTCTGTGCCTGGGATGAACAATTCCTAATGTAACAACTGATGTTCCCACTGACTAGAGAACAGAATAGGAAGTATAGAAAGTGTGCCTCACTTTTTTCATTTCAGCTTAAAGAAGGAGCAAAAAGATCTCAGGGAAAATCAGAGTCAGATTTTAAGGTGACAGAAGAAGAGAGGATTTCAGTATTCAGGGGTATACACAGTAACATGGAAGTCAAGTTTGAACCTTAATGTTCCTCCCATTAATCAGTGCCCTTATTAATAAAATAAAATAATGACAAGAGCTTCTCTCATCTGTGGTTTGAAAACATTCAGTGCTAGGGTCTTAGAGCAGTTCAAGAAAATTCTAACATAATTATGAGATTACTTACTAGAGTTTTATCTCTAGGAACAAAGCAAAGAATCAAGCAAGTGAGAGTGTACTGAACTCACTTCTGTAATGACCTCAAACAAAATTTAACTCATAGAACCAATCGTAACTGACCTGAAAATCCTCTTCTTATGAAAACAGCAATAAAGGCATTTTCTGACATAGGTAAGGTGCAAGTGATCACTTTCCTAGTATAGTGTTACATAGGCAGCAGAGTTGACACTTGGCCTTGGTGTATTATACTTTAAAACATAGTTCTACCTAGATTTTTTTTTTGGAATAATTGCATCTCAAATAAAAAATAATCCTTTGAGATTCAAATTATTTTTTAATTCTTTCAATTAATTATGATCATGAAGAATATATTTTGTAGGAATTTTCAAATGCTACTTCTTGGATTCACGTGAATCCACTTATGCTTTCCAAAGTTTACCACATATTTTCTTTGCCTATAATTTAAATTTCTTTTTTTTTATTAATTTTATTTATTTCTGTATATGTATGAATGTACTGTCTGCATGCAGGTTTGTGCACCCGTGTCGTGCAATGCCGCGGAGGTCAGAAGCGGGCCTCGGATTCCCCTGGAACTGGACTTCTCCTGGAATTGGAGTTTCAGACGGTTCTCAGCCGCCATGTGAGTGCTGGGGATCGAACCCGGGTCCTCTGTAAGAGCGGTCGGCGCTCTTAACCGCTAGGCCATCTCTCCAGCCCTATAATTTAAATTTCTGTTGGATATGTCTGTGTACACAGATCACAAACTGAAGCTGTATGAATCTACACAGTTCGGAAGATTTTTTTGCTGCTATTTTAACTTTCATACAAAAAGCTCAAAATTAGAAGAGTGCATCTATTTCATGTAAATATTTTACTATTGAAGGAGGAACAAGAATGATAGTATAATATATCTTGTTCTATTTTCAAGATTAATCACCTTCTAGCTCAAGCAACTCACCTATATTGGACAGAATGTGCAAAATTAGTAGTGGGTAATTAATTATTAAGACATAGACATCAATAAAAAGAAAAACTTAATTTAAAATTTAATTTTTTTAGAATTTCATATATGTGTAATTTATTACCATTATTTCCACCCCTCCCTTTCTGTGACCCTCCACTCCTCAAATCCATGACCTTTTCAATTATTGTTGCATGCGCACCCACGTGCATGTATGTGCATGTGTTTGTGTGTGTGTGTGTGTATGCATATACTACCTACTGAGTCTGTTTAGTATTGGTCATGTGCACATGTGTTTGGGGCTGCAAAGCCTCCCTTCCAGTTGGTCAGTGGATCCCAAGAGACTCTCCAAAGAACAAAGGCCATAGCCCTTCATTGCCTCCTAGAACTTGAAGGTAAAAAACCCATTGTTGAAGACAACACACACTTTGGAAACTGGGATTGGAAGAATCTTGTTACAACTGACATGGAAGCCTCCTTTCCAAGGACTAGCTCTCTAGTATCAGAAGCTGCTATGCAAGCTGGCAAGGGAGAAAAACAATCAGTAGTCTTATCTGGCTGTATAGCCTATGAACCAGACTGCCAAGATATGCCCAATGGTGTAATAGTGGCATGTTTCTCTTGGTGGTAACTAACAGCTGTCTAATTAGACTTCAAAATCACTCAATTGAAGGGAATCCATGCCTACTACTGTGAACCTAGCCAGATATTGGTGGCTAGAGAAGTCAGAGACACCAGAAGATCAACTGCTGCCATATATTATTCTTATATTATTCAATATATTATATATATATTATATATATATTATATTATTCAATATATTATTCTTACTGTACTCTGAAAATTATTCTTAAACCCAGAGGTAAGAGTAACTTTCACTCCTCATCAAAGAAGCTTCTTTATGCAGCAGGTGAAGATTATTATAGAAATCCACAATACATAGAATAAGTGACTATGGGGTGTGCAGCCCCAACTGAAACATTTATAACACCAGCTCTTCTCCTAAGGCTCAGGGAACATCACCAGGTGAAGTCAGAAAGACTTTAAGAGCCAGAGAACAAGGATGCATGTTTCTCAATTTTATCTTGACATGGCAAGGAAGCTGCACCCATAAAACTCTGAACAGTATGGTTACCTAGACAAGACTTGCATAATGACAATGTCAGTGGACAAGCTGATGCGAGGGACACAAATTTCAGAAGGTTCCAGCTTCTCGAGGAAGGCTACAGATCATAAGTGAAGACTGAAATAGGAAGAATAAGTCTTCTCCAGGGAAGAACTATATAATAGGTTATCGCATCTCAAATGGTCAACTCTAAACAACAACAATGAAAATATTTCTAGAATTTAGGGAGTCGATAGTAATCGAACATCTTGCTTAAAGAAATGATTAGTTTTGGAATTATGCCTGTGAATGCCATATTATAAATAAATTTGCCAGTCTTCCATTTCAGCTCTACAGTAGGCTATTTTTTAGTTCTAGAAACAACTTAGATGTGTAGTATACCTGGTAGAATATATGGAGAAGGCTGAGGAATATAGATGATTTGAGATTGGTTCTTCACAGTGTCTAAGTGACATAAATTATGAAAGGCAAGATCTTGGTAAGTAATTAATGAGGTAAGAACATAAATGTTGACTACTTACTGAATACATATTGAAAATAGAACTGTTAAATTCTAAAAAAATATCTTCTATATACCTGAGGATAATTTATAATAAAAATCATCATTATATGAATGTTTATTCCTTTATCATAGAAGTTCTTTATTTTGGTACAAATTAAGTCATTTATTGCTCCTAAAAACATTAGGAAGTTGATATAATGGTGTCTCACCAGAATCTATGGTGATCTTTTCTCCTGAGATCTAGTTAGTGGCTACGGCTTTACTTGGCAGCTGTTATCTAGGCTAGCCAGAAGTGGGGCCCAGCAAGTCTACTGGGGTCTTTGAAGGCAGCTGTTATAAAGGACTAGGCAGGAGAAGTTGTCCAGTCCTTCTCCTGCAGGTATCTTTCCAAAGTAGCCAGTTGATTGGAAAGCCTTCTCCAGTATCCCGCCTCAGGTACCCCTGCTCCTTAAAAGTAATGGGGTGGACTTCAAAGATATTTTACCTACATTCTGACTCAGTATTCAATACTTTTCCACTTTTACTTTTCCCTGCATTAAGTCTCCAGGTCTACAAAATGTTCAAGGCCTTCATTTGGGGCTCCCACAGCAATGAGAGCTCCCCAAATCCTGGGCAGGTGACTGGGCTCATCTGACCCTTGTCTGGGAACAATCCATGGGAAACAAAAGACTCTGGGGAGCAGGTGCTGCCTTTAGCAAGCTTCTGGCCTGCACTCGACCAGCAGGGAATCAAAATTCCTTCAGTTTGGCTCGTTGTCCATTCTAGTATCCCATCCCCTAGTCTAGCAGCTCAGTCCTCTGTGGTCCTCAGCTCCCCATACTCTCCTTTTATATAAGAATAAACAGAGTTACTGGGAGCATGAATTACTTACTCAAGTTCAAATCCTAAGTCAGGAGCAGTTCCAGGTTTAAAACAAGCTAGCTAGTCCCCAAATTTATTATCCCTTGCCATAGTGATTTTTCTGAAATATTCTGAGTTACACAATTCTTTAACATTATTTTGAAGTTATGTGCATTTCATGCATCATTTTTCAGTCCAGTCTAGACTCATCTTGTCTTCCACGCTCCCCAACCCACCTGAGTTCATGCACCCTGCCATCCCTGTCCTGTATCTTTTTCTGATTCTTTTCAAAGGTTTTCCAAAACAGAGGATTATTGTCCTTGAGGGAACTTTACTGTTTCAGTCAGTTCCCTGTCCTAGTTCCTCTGCTGTTGTTGTTCCCTTCAATCTGTGCCACTTCAACATATGCTATCACAAGTATACTAAAACTATATCATCTATATACAAACTGTCATTTCCATATCATATTTCAGGTTTCATATTTTCTTTGTTAAATTTATATTACTCTAAAATATGCCTATACATCCTCTATACATATAACAAGATTACAAAGTCTAAAAATTAGTGGTGGGTGAATTCTAGAGCCTGTTAAGGGATTTCCATTATCAGAGCACAGTTGCTTTTAGGGAAAGGGATATATAAGGATGTTGCTCAGTTTGCCTTACAACTTGGTGCTTAGTGCTAGCATCCACAAATGAGGGATATCATTCATCATTTGTTTTTCTGGGACTGTCTTGCTTCACTTAACATAATATCTTCTAGTTCTATCCATTTACCTGCAAACTTTATAATGCCATTTTTCTTTATTGCTACATAGAATTCCATTGTGTAGATGTACCACTCATTGCTTGAGGGGAATTTGAGTTGGTTCCAGCTCTTTGCTATTGTGAAGAGAGCTGCAATGAACATGGCTGTGCATGTATCTCTGTGGTAGGATGCGTCTTGTCGGTATATACCCAAGAGTGGTATGGTTAGGTCAGGGGTAAGCTCATCTTGAGTCTCTTCAGAGTTCTCCATACTGCTTTCCATAATGGTTGTACGAGTTTACATTCCCAGCAGCAGTGGATGAGTATTTCCCTTTCCCCACAACCTCTCCAGCATCTGGTATCATTTGTTTACTTGATCCTAGCCAGTCTTATCAGAGTGTGATGCTATCTTAAAGTTGTTTTAATTTGCATTTCCTTAATTATTTGTGATGTTGAACATTTTTTAACATGTTTCTCAGCCATCTTTATTTCCTCATTTGTGAAGTCTCTGTTCAGCTCTTTACTCCATTTTTTGAATGAGTCATTTGTTTTCTTCTTTGCTTTTTGAGTAGTTTATACATTCTGGAAGTCAATGCTCTGTTAGATGTATCACTGGTGAATACACTCCCACACTGTGGGTTTTTTCTTCACTTCACTGATTGTTTCTTTCACTGTAGAGAAGCATTTGAGCTTAATGAGGTCCCACTTGTAAATTGTCACCTCACTTCCTGTGCAGCAGCTCTCTGATTTAGGAAGTCTTCTCCTATGCCTATGTCTTGTAGGTAGCTGCCAAATTTTTCTCCTATCATCTTCAGAGTTTCAGGTTTCATGTTGAAGTCTTTGATTAATTTGGAGTTGATTTTTGTACAGGGCAAGAGGTAGGGGTTTAGTTTTATTCTTCTACAAGTGGTGATCCAGTTTTGCCAACACCATTTGCTAAAGATGCTGTCTCTCCTCCATTGAGTCTCCTTGGCCACTTTGTCAAATATGAGGTGGCTGAAATTGTGTGTACTCAAGTTTGGATCCTCAATTTTGTTCCATTAGTCTACAGGTTTGTTTTTGTGCCAGTACTAGGATGTTTTTGTGACTATAGCCCTTTAATACAGTTAGAAGTCTGGTATAGTGATTCCCCCAGTATTGCTCTTTTCACTCAGGGTTGCTTTGGCAATTCAGGGCCTTTTGTTTTTCCATATGAATTTAAGGATTTTTTTCCAAGTCATTGAAGAAACATGGGGATTTTAATTGAGATTGCATTGGATATGTATATTAATTTGGTTAGAATGGACATTTTACTATATTAATTTTTTCCAATCCATCAGCATGGGAGGTCTTTCCATCTTCTGAAGTCTTCTTCAATCTCCTTCAGGAGTTTAAAATTTTTGTTTTAGAGATGTTGGGGGTCTTTAGTTAGGTTTGTTCCCAGATATTTTATTGTTTTTGATGCTATTGTGAGTTGGAAGATATCCTTATGCACCATCTTCAGTTGCTTGCTTTTAGTGTAAAAAATGCTTCTACTGATTTTTTGTAAGTTAATTGTGTATATGGAGACTTTACTGGAAGTCTTGATCCTTTCTCAGAGTTTTCTGGAGGAGTTTTTAGCATCCCTTAGGTAAACTATCATATAGTCTGCAAAAAGGGATAGCTTGACGTCCTCTTTTCCAATTAGTACTCCTTTAATTTCCTTCTTGTTTTATTGCCCTAGCAAGCATTTCAAGTACTATTTTGAAGAGGAGTAGCCATAGCCCTCAGCCTTGTCATGTTCCTGCCTTTAAGGGGAATGCTTTTAACTTCTCTCCATTTAGGATGATGTTGGTTGTGGTTTTCTTGTATATGGCTTTGATTACATTGAGGAATAATCCTTCCAGTCCAATTCCCTCTAGTACTTTAAGCATGAAGGGATGCTGGATTTTGTTGAAGGCTTTTTCTGCATCAATTGAGATGATCATGTGGTTTTTGCTTTTCAGTCCATTTATGTGTTTTATTATATTTATTGATTTACATATGTTGAACCAACCTTGCATCTCTGGTATGAATCCAACTTGGTCATGATGGTTGATCTGTTTGATATAGATCTGTATGAAGTTTGCTAGTATTTTGTTGAGAATGCTTGTGTCTGTGTTCATTAATGAGATGGGTCTATAGTTTTTTTTTTTTTTTGGTTGTATCTTTGCCTGGGTTTGGTATTAGAATGATGCTGGCTTCATAGAAAGAATTTGGGAGATTCCCTGCTAGAACACCAAATAGACAATCTGTACTATTGTAATATCAAAATGAGGAAAGTAAGTTGCCCTTTAAAAATTGAGTAACTAGTTTAGTAAAATATAGGTTTTTGAAGTATTCCATAAGTTTGTTCTTTGAAAGGGTAAACAACCAGAACTCTAGCCCACTTAACCAAAAGAAAGAAAGAACAACTCCAAATCAATAGAATTTGTGATGAAAGATCACAACAGACAATGAAAACAATCATAGGGGAATACTGCTTCAAGAAAATGAAACACCACTCACTATAAGACACATATATGTGGCATTACCTTGCTGAATAGTGTACTTATGGACCTATCTAAGAATGTTAGACATAAAACAGCTAACCTGCTAAGGTCTCATGAAAGAAAATGAAAAGAGACTCTTCTCTTACTTTCCTGAAGTCTTAATAGAGATCTTAAGTATATTTTGAAAAATACAACTATGCTATTAATTCTAAATCATCTTTAAAAGAGTTTTATCATTATATGTTGTTTTTTATGAGTACTGTAAATCTTTTCTTCAAATTCCAGGCATAGATCAAATAAATGTGAATAAAATAAAGATTACTCTTTAACGGAGTTAGGCATGTTTGCATTAAGGATTAGTGCTACATAAAATATACATAAGGGAATATTTTATAAAATATTACTTATTTTTGCGCAGGATTGCTTTGGATATCCTTGGTCTTTTGTGCCTCCATATAAATTCTGCAGTTTTTTTTTTTCAAGTTCTGTGGAGAAAGACCTTGCTATTTTGATTAGAATTGCACTGAATCTGTAGATTACTTTTTAGTAGGATGGCCATTCTCACAAGTCTAGTTGTACCATGAGCTTGAGAAGTCTTTCATTCTTTTGGTGTTATCCTCAATTTGTCTCTTCAGTGTCCTAAAAACTTCATTTTAGAGAATTCTATGGTTAGGTTCATCCAAGTGTTTTGTTTTGTTTTGTTTTTTTAATTTGAACTTTGTTTTGTTCTATCATGAAGGGATAATTTACATTGTATTGTATCTTTTTCAAAATGATTGTCATGGTATACATCAAATCTACTAATTTTATGTGTTAACTTTCTATCTTGCTACATTGATGAACATATTTGTCTGCTGTAAGAGGTTTTTGATGCAGTACTTAGGGTCTTTTATATAGAGAATCATAGAATCATCTACAAATTGAGATACTTCATTTTCCCATTTGTATCCCTTTTATTCTCTTGTCTTGTCCTATTGCTCTAGCTAAGACCTCAGGAGGTAAGGCTTCCCCACAAGGAATGGACCAAGTGGACACCCTTATCTTATTCTGGATCTTAGTGTCAATGCTTTGATATTTTTCTACATTTAGCATGATGTTGGCTATAGCTTTGTCATATATAGCCTTTATTACATTAATTTATGTTCCATCTATCCCTAGCCTCTCTAAGGCTTCTATCAGGAAAAGATGTTGGATTTTCTCTAAGGCATTTTCCACAATGATATGATCATGTGGTTTTTGTCTTTTGGTCTATTTATTTGATGGATAATATACATTGATTTACATATTTTAAACCATCTGTGGCTCTCTGGAATGAAACCAAAGTAGTCGTAATAATAATCTTTTTTATATTATCTTGAATTTGTTTTGCAAAATATTTTAGTAAAGATTTTGCATCAAAACTATGGGTGTGTAACAAAACATTATGAAACTCCACTAGTTTTAAAGATAATTAAAAATATAATTTTAATAGGAGTCTGAGAATTATACCAATGGATGAACAATACTGCTCCCAGAACACATGAAATATTAAATGAAAATATCAGTGCCAGGCACCAGTTTCCTTCCTACAAGTTATTGGTTAGGGAAGCCCCAGGGACAGCCAAAAGAATACAGATTATTGTCAGTGGTATCTCACAATGACTAATTGAAAAGACTCTCTCGATGAAAATGTTACATTTTGATTTCATGACCTAGAAAAACTAATCTTGAACTCACCAGGAAATTCTTTCCCTGCTGTAGTTTGCCTAGTACAGGAAGGTCCTATGTAGGCTGCTGGGAGAGAAAAGACATAGATGTTCTTACCAAATACTGGATCCTGCATGTCACAATATCAATATGACAGGAAAGGTCTTCTCAGAAAGAGAGGCAAGGCAGTTTATGGGGATAATGAACTACCTTCTCAATTGAAATTTAGGCCAAAGGAATGAATTTTATATGAGATACCTTAAAAATTGTTGAAATCCACAGTTTAACAGTAAACCTTGAATGCAGGTGAAAAGAAATATAACTTTATATTCCTAAACTACATAGCAAGTTGATGTATGTTTTAATGTACTTCTAAAAAAGAGATTTATTCTTTCTTATAAGTCTTAGAACCGAGGAAAATAGTGACATAAACTTCCAGTTATATCTATAGCAACATCAGTTAATGTGGTATTATCTTTACTAACAAATTACCCACCTTGATTTACGTATACGGATTTGGTGCTATGATTCACATATGTTTTTCTGAGACTGTTACTTCACTTAGTATAACAGCTTCTATTTCCCTCCATTTACCTGTGAAGTCCATTTTTTTAAATGAACCTATAGTTTATTTTCAGACTTCATAAAGTTGGTATGTGTGGAGTGTATGTATGTACATTTTGGAGTAATATAAAATTAAATGGAACAAAATAAAGAATTTGAAGTGCATAAAAGAGGTTAAAAACCCTTCTGAGAATCAAGACAAAATTTAAATGAAAAAATAATACTTTGCAAAATATTTTAAATATTTAAATGTAAAAAGTAAAAATAAAATAAATTTTAAAAAGAAAAAAAATGGTCAAAATCCATGGCTAGAGAAGAACCTCTAGTGCTTCCTGCTAAAATGTCATGTTGTCGAAATTCATTTCTAAGATTTATGATTATCTCCGTAGAATTGTGTTTCTCTCAACCTTGATCAGAAAAATATCTTATTTATTTATTTATTTACTTACTTATTTATTTATTTATTTACTTATTTATTTATTTAGTCTTTTTGAGACAGGGTCTCCCTGTAGCCCCAGCTGTCCTGGAACTCACTATGTAGACCAGGCTGGCCTTGAACTCACAGAGATCAACCTGTCTCTGCCTCCCAAGTGCTGGGATTAGAGGCATGTGACCCAACACCCAGCCAGAAAAGCTTCTTATTACAGTAGATAACACTTAGAATTGAACAGACTCAGCTGTTCAAAGTGTCAAGAATAGGCCATTTTGAGTACTCAGCTCTAGATAGGACATCTATATTATTACACCCCCTACCCCACCCCGCCAAGGCTCAAGGAGTAGAAAGAATATATGAGGCAGAGGGTAGGAAGGAATGCTGCGAAATACTGTCCTCTAGCCATGGTATATTTGTTGAATATTTGAATTTATAGCAGCTCTGTTTACCTGTAGAAGACCCACCCAAGATCAAGTCAGCATGAAGGGGTTGCTCCCAAGGCTCCTAGCTGAGGAACTATTAGCAATTGATGGCTCTAGGTGAGGTACTGGTAGATTGGATGACCTTAAACCTGACCACATATAGGCAGCACTGATTGAATTTAACAGGTTACAAAAGGAGAGGTTCTTGCATGGAAAGGGAATGAGTCTAAATTGGATTGAGAAATGATATATGAATAAGTTTAATAACAATAAATATATATTTAAAAATCAAGGCAGCTGGGCTACACAGGGAGCTCAGAGCCAGTTTGGGCCCACACAGGGTGCTTGAGGCCAGCTTGACAATATCATAGTGAAACACTAACTCCAAAAACCAAAAATAAATAGACAAGCAAATGAATAAATGAACTTCAAAGTTTGCATTAGAAAATATTTGTGGCTATGCATGGTGGTGGACACCTTTAATCCCAACACTCAGGAGGCACTCTGTGAGTTCAAGGCCAGCCTGATCTACATAGAGAGTTCCAGGACAGCTGGGGCTGCAGGGAGACCTTGTCTAAAAAAATAAAATATTAAAAAAAAAATCAAAACAGTGAGGCTCTAAGTTGGGAGGTGCGCTTGAAGTTAGAGGGAGGAAGTGGGGGAGATCATGGTCAGCCACACTGCATACAATATGGACTTGGTCATGATCAGCCACACTGCATACAATATGGACTTGGTCATGGTCAGTCACATTGCATACAATATGGACTTGGTCACGGTCAGCCACATTGCATACAATATGGACTTGTCAAATAATAAATTAAAAAATAATTTTCTCTTAAAAAGGAATATTGAAACATAGAAAATTAAGAAACAACCATGATTTGAAAATATTCTAAAGTCTTACAGTAATTTGGTTACACTAATATGCTACTTTATCATTATTACAACTAGAATATGAATGTAATGGAATTGAAATTTTATGGCATCAGCATAAATTAAATTAAGCACAGAGGTATCTATTTTTATCATTCTCCAAATTGGATAAGCTGTGTGTCTGGCTGCAACTTTTACTTTGCACTCCTGCTTTTTAATATAAAGTAAAAGAAATGTAGTCCTCCTGAAGTATTGCCACTCCAGAATGGGTTGATGGGGGTGGTTTAAGTTGACCACTTTAAACAGCATTCTTCTGCTGTGCATGAAGCAATGCCCAAGGGTCCCATCCTGGAGAGGAGACTAAGTCTTTAGGAAACATAGAATCAAATCTCAACAACTTGATCTTCAGCTTCCTACACTTCAAAACTTTAATCATGTAATTTCTCTTTTTTATGAATTTCTCGGTCTTGTTTATTCTGTGTAGCTATGTAGACCAAGACATGAACTTATCTATTTCATTTACTTATTTTTTTTCTTCAGTCAGCATCAGTGATCCATGTAACGCATATTACAAAAATAACAGAGCTGAATTAGGCCTTGTCCACGATGGGTAACTATCTTAAAATATTGTGCTTTTTATCTATAGTTATTATTGTGTTAAATGAGGAAAGAGGCCTAATTTAGCCACAAGAACACACTTCCTGGGAGAGATGGTTCCCAATGAATGCCTTAAGGCATGACTAAGACTTTGTATATCAAGCAAAAAAAAAAAGGAATTACTCATAAACTATGAGAACTCAATTGATATAGTTGGAAATAAGCAAGAATTTACTGAAAATTCTATGTGAGTTGGTTTTGTTTAAGTGTTAGAGTGCCATGGTTTGGGAATGGGATCATGTCAGACTTCTTTGAACAGAGACCCCGCATGCATTTCATCAACAGAACTGGTTAGGACAGGGTTAAGAAAAGGAATTAAGTACACAGCTCTTACCAAAGAGGCGTCAGTCAGATCTCTAAAGTGAAGTGAGAACTTAGAACCTTGAACATCATGGGGATAGTCTACATTATTATTAATCACATACTAAATTATTACTTTCAGCAATTACAAATATTGTAACCAGACTATATAGCAATATCAGTTGGAATGTCAAAACTACAGACCACAGAGTATATTCATATTACAGATGGGTTCTTATGACCGTCTTAAAATATTATTTATTACTTTATTTTTCAAATGGCGATAAAAACAGACAAAATAAAACTTGGCATTTTGGCTATTTAAATTTTGTAGTTTAGTGGTATTGAGTATGTTCACATTTTTGTGGAATGGCTTTTCAGAACCTTTCATCTAGCTAGACTGAAATTGTAAGCCAATAAAACAGCCACTCTTCATTCCTCCTCTGCTCAGGCCTTGATTAATACATACCTAAATTCTGTTTCTTTAAATATGAATGATTTAAATTTGTCTATAACAGTGGAATCATACAGCCACTGCCTTTTTCTGACTATCACTTTACCTTTAGCACAATACAATCTCAGGACACTAATATTAAAACAACAGCCAATTTGTTATTGTCCAATATGGACAATAACCCAATATCTAACCAGTAGATTTACTATGCTCCCAAATAGACCTGCTATGTAAGCAATAAAACTTTGACAATTAATGGCTAATTTGTAAAGGATCATTTCTTATGAACCCATTCTGGATTTTAAATTTTGCACCTGCAATTACTTGCATGCAAAATAAGTGCAGACACAATTGCTTAATTATAGCCAAACCATCCAAATTAGCCCTCAAACAGAAGAGCACAAAGAGATACCATCTGTGAAAATACAGCAACTCCCTCAGACCTATCCTGCTTCAAATCCTGTAAGACTGGTGGGCAGATTTCCCTTTTGGCTTCTGTCTCAGACTTTATTCTTGCCTGTTCCCATTTATGCCTTATGGGCTAGTCATTCTGAGAATTTGAGTGTCTGCAGGCTTTTCATCCTATACAACTGATGCAACCCCTGACCCATGTAATATAAGTATAATACAGGCACACTGAAAACAGAAGCCATTGCTGAAGCACATCATTTGCATTGTTAGCACGACCAGATTCAAATCATTTTTGCATTTGTAATTTTACCTGGTATGTAACTTGAATATTACAAAGACAGAATCTCATACAAATTTCTGCTAAAGATGACAAGAAAATTATGTTACTCTACTATTTTAAAAAATGGTTTTAGCTTTTTATTAAAAACAGAGCTGTCAGTTTTGATCAAATACATTCATATTTCCCCATTATGTTATTATGACCATCATGAAATTTAATAATTGTCCCTTGGAGTTTGATTTCCTACAAAGCATCATAATACAATCAGGACTACAGCAAATAATTATTGAAGTATGTGCAGACAGTTCTGATTTCAGGTGGGAAATATATGATAATAGAATTGAAATTTAAAACGCAGGTTAATACTTGATAAAGATTTAGTTCTCATACAAATGTCACAAATAATGTATGACAACATAGCCTGCTTTAAGAAATGAAATAAGTTCTACACAGAATAATTTTCAGAGGTCTTAATCATTAAGATATTATTTGCTCATCACCTAATCATATTAAACACTATTAGTCTAATAAATTCTTGTAGTAAAAACAATACACAAGTTTTTGAAAAATAATTTTTTAAAAAATATTGATTTTTTGTGATTTTCATACATAATTTGATGGTATTTAGATCCTCTCCCTTATCCAAACTTCACCTACTGTCACCTCTGCCCAGTTTAATGTACTCTGTTTTATATATATAATGGCCTATTGACTCTGATTGAAATAATAAATGCTTAAGAAGTTGACAATTCAATAGGTTATTACTGATGACAATATTGAGAAGGTAAATATGCTTTTGTATATGAAACATTTATTCACTCATGTTGTACTATTGCAAATTCTCATAAACTACTAGCATGAAGACATTAGAGACAAATCAAGGTTTGAATACTCTAAAATGTTCCACTGGTTTTGTTTGTGTATGTGTGCTTGAAAACTTACAGTGAATAAAAAGGAAAAGGAACTATAGAAATTGGCAGCAGAACCCAATCTTAGCTGAAGAAATATTGGCATCTGAATAGTGCTGGGTGAAGAATAACTGGCCTTAAAGCAAGGGACTCTGGTTAGATTGACTAGAAATCACATGATCTTGCACTGAGGAACCACCAGGGACACTAATTTGGAAAAATAGGCCTTAACACAAATGACAAAATGTGTGAATTCCAGTAGGGGGTACTGTGGGAAGGTATCAGTGGAGAAGGGGGTATACAGGTGATTAAGACTGATTGAGATGTTATGTATGAAATACACAAAAATACAATTAAAATAATTTATGCAATAAAAACAAAATGTACCCTCAAGAAGAAAATTGGAGTCTGCCTGAGTGACAGTATTCCATTGTTTCATTTTACTAATATTTTTATGAGGCATAAACATGGAAAGAGTAATTACACACTGGCCACAAGTTATGGACATTGGGACTGTATGTAGAATAAGATACAGTGATTTGGACTAAGCAAAGATGAACTGTGTTAATAAAATGAGTATTTTTACTCAAATGATTGAGTAAAGAGCTGAGCAGAGAATTCACAAGCAAGGAAATAGAGATGGCTGAGAAACATCTTTAAAAAGTGTTCAACATCGCTAATAATTAAGGAAATGCAAATTGGAACCACTTTAACATATCCTCTTACCCGATAAGGTTGGCTAGGATCAAGAAAACAAATGATACCAAATGCTGGAGAGGTTGTGAGGAAAGGGGAACACTCATCCACTGCTGGTGGGAATGCAAACTTGCACAACCACTATGGAAAGCAGTGTGGAGAACCCTTAAAAGACTCAAAATGAGCCTACCACCTCACCAGCCATACCACTTCTGGGTATATATCCATCAGACACTTCCTACAGCAGAGATACATGTACAGCCATGTTTTTAAAATGTATTTATTGATTTTTTATGTATTTCATACATCATTTTTCATTTCTGTTCAGGCATATTCCCCTTCCTCCCACCCCACCCCATCCCATCCCAGATCATGCATTCTGCCATAACTGTCCTGCATCTTTCAGACTTTTTTTATGCTTAGGAATTCACATTTTCCTCCGTTAATTTCATTTTACTCTAAAATATGGATACAAACTCTCCACCCATATACAGTAATTATAGAGTCTGAAAATAATTGGTGGGTGGATTCTAGAGCCATGTTTATTGCAGCTCTCTTCACAATAGGGAAGAGCTGGAACCAACCCAGATGCCCCTCAACTGAGGAGTGGATACAGAAAATGTGGTACATCTACACAATGGAGTACTATGCAGCGGTAAAGAAAGATGACATCATGAAATTTGCAGGTAAATGGATGGAACTGGAAGATTTTATGCTAAGTGAAGTAACACAGTCCCAGAAAAACAAAAGATGAATGGTATCCCTCATCTGTGGATGCTAGTACCAAGTACCTAGGTGTAAGACAAAATGAGCAACGCTAATATATTCCTCATGATCTAAAGACAACTGTGCTCTTGTACTGGGAATCCCTACACAGGTTCTAGAGCTGACCTAACACATATTTTCAGACCTTGGACTTTTAGTATATGATGGAGAGTATGTGTGCATCGTTTAGAGTAATATGGGATTAAAATGGAAAGTTGTGAATCAATAAATATGCTATGGAAATAACATATAGTTTGCTTCCAAAGGATACAGTGTTAATATGGGTGCAATGTAACAGGCTGGTGCAACTTAGCCTTTCTGGGTGCTTAACGACCATACCTGAAGTCCCTACCAATTTGGCCGAGGGACCTGGGGGACAACTTTGTTTCTTGCCCTCAGAAGTCAACCAAGTCTTAGGGGATTGTACATGGGGGCATCTCTTGAAAAGTTCTGCAGAGATGGGTCACCATTCTTCCTGTTCAGGGAGGTCTTGGAGAGCCACTAAGGGGACTTCAGCCAGTGTCCAGTCTATAAAGAGGAAAGTCTGCTTATCCTTCAGAAAAGGAAGCCTGGTCTAGCAAGACCTGATTTTGTTCTCATGTGGATGGAACTGGTGGATGAGGAGCTGAAAGAAGCAAGGGGCTGCCCCCTTCCCCCCCAAAACAAACCCCCGAGAGACCCCTGAGGACCTCAACCGACCTCAATAAAACAAAACCTTGGTTAATCTGGGCTATCCGTATGGCCTTTAAGCATCCAGAAGGAAAGTACAACCAGAAATAAATAATCAATAAGACCTGAGAAACTGTAATGCAGACACAAAACTTGAGATCTTAGTAAAAAGACAAAAAGCAAAAAAAAAAAAAAAAAAAAAGAGCACCGTTGCTTGGCCTGTCTTCAATTCTTACAGGCAGGTCCATATGCTCTGTGGATGCCACTGCTTTTGGCACTCCTCAAATACATGAGATACAGCTTTTTTGCTTTTTAGCCTTCCAATGTGGACCGAGGACAGCTGAGATACACAGCTTGTGACATAAGCAGCTAATGGGAATTCAGCCTCCTCAGAATATAGACAGCCGTTGTTGGATTACCTCGGCAGTATCATGGAGGCCAATGCAGGGGGACCAAGACAGAATGCGTGCTTATTGGACTTCATTTGGGGGCACAATATTTAAAGCAGAAGCACATCAGTAAGGGTTTCCTTCTGCATAAAGTTTTTTTTGTAGTGTAATGTCTTAATCATAGTCTACCATCAAATATTTTAGGAGTATCTTTAATGTTTAGATAGTATATTAGCAGCATGCAATAATTACATCATAAGTTCTCAAGCAGAGGCAGTCTATTGCAAGGACCGTCTTTGCTGCCAGTTATCACAGGCAGTTTAAAGTTAGAAAACTGAATTGCAACACTGAATACTGTAGAAATGCACTTTGCTCAGTAATACTTGAGTTGTTGCAACTTTAGATTATCCATTTGGTTGTTATAGAAAATCCTTAACTGTAATTGATAGTTGTTGCAGTAATAGTATACTGCCTGTATTTCTATCTCTAGTAATGGGCTTTATGTGCTAGATTTCAATTTCCTTGACCCTGGGCAAGTGCACAAGCCTTTTTAAAAAGAAACATGGTTTACTTGCACAAAACTGATCAGATTTGAGATCGTTAATGCCCTCGAAGTGGTTTTTGTGGGTGTGAAACAAATGGTGAGAATTTGAATTGTTCCCTTATTATAGTATTGAAATTAAGTCTAATTTATCAAATAATGTTCATGCCCTGA
This sequence comes from Rhizomys pruinosus, assembly GCA_009823505.1. Taxonomy (NCBI): domain Eukaryota; kingdom Metazoa; phylum Chordata; class Mammalia; order Rodentia; family Spalacidae; genus Rhizomys; species Rhizomys pruinosus. Next base: position 645,400 of record VZQC01003312.1, read on the forward strand.
TTTTATATACTTGTATCTATCAATAAACATTGTGATACTTGAAAAAATAAATAAATACAAATAAAAAAATTAAAAAAAATAAAATGAGTATTTTTAAAGAGGAGACATTGCTTCTAAAAAGAAAATAATAGTTAGAAGATGAAGGGTGGTTAGCTATTTGTTTTGTGACGTATATCCAAATGAAACAAATAATTTATATTTTTCATGGTTGTAATCAAACATTAAAATATTATTACATGAAAACCAAGTCATTCATTTTGAATAGGGTGAAAGAATATTTTAAAACATTAAAAAGGATAATCAAGCCCAGACATGACATGGCACGAATATAAAAGTAACTCCTGCACATTTTCCCCTGATGACCACACATGTACCATGGCACATGGACACACACACACACACACACACACAAATATATAATATATATAATAAATTAACAAGCAAATAAAATTTAAACAAAAATATGCTACTCACATCCTGAGCTTCCATTTGTTGACACCAGTGTCAAGTTGGAAGGCCATGGATTCCGAACAATATCTTGCCAGTGAATGGTGTCTGCATAGCACAGGAATTTGTTCTGGTCAACATAGACCCCACCATTTAGGATTTCTGTATTGGAAACAAAAACAACCATCAATTTGTTTATTGAAGAAATGGTAGCCAGTAGAAATGAACTACTCAAATTATTCTTAGTATTAGAATAATATATTATTCTTAATATGCCAGAAATAGCCCAGATAGTTAAAAATAGTTTCATTGTGTCATTTACTCGGTTTCAAAATTGTGACTTTGAAAAGTATAGGTGATAAAAATAATTCTAATATTCTGAGAAAAACACACAATATTTTGATATAGTTATTATTTTTGTTTATTTAGCATGAAATTGGAATATCACATATTTTATAACCTGACACTTCTGCTTAAAATTACATAATAAATATTTAATGATTATTATTAATTTATATACCATTAACGAGAATAAAATGATGCCAGGTTATAAAATAATAAGTATTATTAAATAATACCTCTTGTTTTGTGTTAATTTATCATTGGTTAGTATTTAAAATAAATTTATATAAGTTTAAGGCCACAGCCATAGATTGTGAAGTCCCCAAGCTTTTGATATACATTGTGAAATGTCCCTTTAATAAGACTGTTTTAAACCATGTGGCATTGACTGGGGTCCATAGGTAAAAATTAGAATTATGTAAAAAGTAGAAATATTTTATTACAAAAATATTCTTTTTCATCAGAAATAGAATCAATAGATTTGCTAATTATTCACTAAGGATAACTGAAAGTAAATGTAACATCCCTGTGGTTCACTGGAACACGGACATGAATAATGGTTTTTACCTGATTGTCTTTTGTACTACTCTTGATAAGCTAAATTGTTTCCCATGTTTGGCGTGCAGTCACATACAAAGATCTTTCTAACACCTTTAGGTTATTCTAAAAAGAAAATAGTCCCTCTGGAAATAATATTTTAAAATATTACTATTTTTTGTTTAGTTATTCATTTGTATTTTATGTGCATGAATGTTTTGCATGGTTATATAAGGGCACTGCATACATGAAAGGTACACAGAGTCCTGAAAAAGGCATTGGATCCTCTGGAACTGGAGTTACAGATAATTAAGATTCATCATGTTGGTGCTAGGAACCAAATACTGGTTCTCTGTAAAAGCAGCCAGTGCTCTTAACCCCTGGGTTATCTTTCCAGCCCTGAAAATACTGTTTTGTAAAGAATTTTGTTAGACACATTGCCCCTTCTTACCTAATGTCTACTGTATTTTCTTCCTGTGGTCCAATACAGAAATAATTTTTTGGAATCATCATGTAATAGTGCATAAAATTTTCAACTACAACTAGAAAAGAAAAACAACAGCTTTTGCAGATAAGGATTCTATTTTTCACACTAAAACCCTAAACAAGGCAGATGCAAATGTTAGTTCACTCCCTCTATAGGGTTCATTTCTTCCCTGACTTTCCGAAGTGAAGGTAGAATAAGACAGAAGAAGAGAAGACTTTCTGTGTTGTCTCTTAACATATGAAATGACAGACAAATGGTTTATGTATGAAATGGCATTTTATTCAGTTAGGAAGAAAAATTAAATTATGGCATTTTGTGGAAAATGAATACAATGAAGGAACATAATATTAAGTGAAATGTCAGATTTAAGAAGACAATTTTATCTCTCATTTGTGGATCATAGTATAATATAGGTATATAAAATCCTGTATGCATATATGGCATAAAAGTTGAAATGGGACATGAAGAATAAATGTAGATAACAGGAGAGGGAGAAGGCAAAAGTGTAGGATGGGTTACAGACATACTTGTATGAAAATATATTTATAAACTCATAATTTTGTGAAATGAAAGCATACCATTAGTATTTATTAAAATAAAAATTTAAATAATTTGAGCATTTCACTGTCCAAAATTGATCCATGAAAACTTCATAAGAGATGAAGGAAGCAATTGTTTAGAGACATGATGCTACTTAACAAATCTCAACTAGTGCAGGTGTACAAGTATGGGAGGACAGTGTCATGCTCTGTGGTAGTGCTGAGAATCATCCCTCTTGTGCAGCACTGTAAGCCAATTTTTTAAATGTTATTTCTCCCTTTATGATGCTAGGACCATGATAAATTTTTAAGAGTCATCTTAAACCACTGTGAGATAAATGAATAAAGAGCATATGCAATATCTGATTGGTATTTGCAAAACTGGTGGGCACATCCAAAGAACCTTGCTGCTTTATATGTATAAATTCCTCAGTAGCAGTTTAGTATATTGTAGAAATTTTCCCATTCAAGCTTAGACCTATTCTTCTCATCTGTCTTTTCACTGACTATTGGTTCCAGTTTCTTGGGAGAAGAAAAAAGAAACAAAAAGAAATTAGATCATCTTTCTACTTCCTGAAGCTAGTTCATTATTTTTCATGACCTAACCATCCAACCTTCATCAACGTAGAAGGGAGATGTAAGAATTCCTGTGAAAATGTGTTTCTGTATTAATGTTTGGCAGGAAGTTTCAAGCTGAAATGTGTGCAGATCTCATGATAATAGTTTTCTTGTGAGACGCTGGGTGATGCTCTTCAGCTCTAAGCATAATTCTTTATTTGGTGACAAAGAAAGGGTACTCTGAATACTATCCAGAAAATGGAGGTTATTTTTCAGTCTACACTTGGAAAGTTCTACTGTAAAAAAAGAAAAGATGTGAAGAGCAAGGTAATAAGTCAAGCATTATGAAAAGAAACTATTTTTTCAGAAGTCACATCTTTTTTTTTTTTAATTTTTTTTTTTTATTTCGGTATGTGTATCAATGTACTGTCTGCATGCAGGTTTGTGCACCCGTGTCGTGCAATGCCGCGGAGGTCAGAAGAGGGTCTCGGATTCCCCTGGAACTGGAGTTCTCCTGGAATTGGTGTTTCAGACGGCTCTCGGCCGCCATGTGGGTGCTGGGGATCGAACCCGGGTCCTCTGTAAGAGCGGTCGGCGCTCTTAGCCGCTAGGCCATCTCTCCAGCCCCATGAGTAGTATCTTGAATTCTGCTGTGCTTAATTTTATTTAATATTTTTTATTTATTATTTTTATTTTACATGTAAGTGTATTGCAGTCATCTATGTGGTGCACCTGTGTTGTGAAGTGGTGGAGGAGGAGGAAGTCAGAAGAAGCCCTACGTTTAACTTTCTAATTGTGACTTTGTTTTCTACTTCTCCTTCTACCCCTGTGGACTTGTTTGATCAAATATTCCTTTATTCTCATATGCCCATGTTCTCCTCTTCCAACTTTCACAGTCCACAACTGTAGAAAAATAGAACCTACAAGCTCAAAATAATTTGTGATTGGGGCTTTTTTACTATATGCTCACACTTGCCCTTTCTTTCCTTTCTCTGAAAGTTTGTTAAGAAGTATATTCCATATTGCCCAAATGGTCACCAAGACCATCTTTGTTTGTGAAATCTGTGACCCATCTATTTTCTAGCTTTTAAATGCTTCATCTTTGAGAGGGGATGCTGGTATCAGCCACACCTCCTCTTGCTTTGTTTTACTACTGATGTCCCTTGTAAGATACAACAATCTGCTGTGGAAAACTAAGACAATCTGTAACACTTCTTTTTTTTCTTTTTCTTTTTTTTTTTTTTTTTTTGGTCTTTTAAAGAACGGTCTCCTTAAACCCCATCTGTTTGCTGGAGCTCACTATGTAGACCAGGTTGGCCTCAAACTACAAAGATCCTCGCCTCTGCCTCCCAAGTGCGTGAGCACTACAGGCATGCACCCACATCGCCCTGCTGAAACTTTCTTAAGGGAGATCACCTATTGCTTAGAATTTTCTTATTTGGAAAACAAACCTAATGAAATATTTCATCACAAAGATAATAATGCTTTATTTTTATGAAATTATAAAATCAAAGGAAAATTTAGAACATATATAAAGTCAGTGATTACAAAAATGTTTAAGTAGTTATTAATGTTCATCAATAAATTACTATAAAAGTCATGAAAACATATTTTCTCTGATTGTGCAGTTTTGGCATTCAACAGTAGAAAAAGGCATAAACTGAAAAAGCAAAAAGGTTATTTTCAGGGGAACAGATAATTGTCAAAAGTAATTCAGGGAACATAGAAAATCCAATAAAAAAAAAAAAAAAAAAACACAGAAAAAAAAACAATTAACATAAATATTTTCCAATTACTTTATTACATTTCTTGTACTATATTCCAATATTTAGAACTATAATGAACAATCATATGATTTTAATTTGTCCAATATGTTTCTATGTAAAATAAATGAAATATACAATATGTAGTATGACATGTACAAAAATGAATTATATCTGGGGCTGGAGAGATGGCTAGCGGCTGGTTAAGAGTGCCGACGCTTTTCAGAGGACCCGGGTTCGGATCACCAGCACCCACGTGGCGGCTGAGAATCGTCTGTAACTCCAGCATCCAGGAGAATTCCAGTTCCAAGGAATCGATGCCTCTTATGGACCTCCGCAGCATTGCCCCGACACGGTGCACAGATCTACAAGAAGAGGGGTATTCATACACGTAAATAAAAAAAAAAAAAATCCAACATTCAAACCTAAAACTAAGTGCACTCTGTGACTATACTTGCTAGCGGATGGAGGTTTTAAAATTTGTTATGGTATCCCAGTTAGGGCCTTTACCAAAGACCACTAAACCAATAAAGAAATAGGTCTCCTTGATGGCAAGCAAGACTCCTCCGTCAGCACCAGCTAACCTCATTGCCTGGAAATAGTGCAGAGTGGCAGCCATATGTGTATATCCAAATCTAATGGCTATTGGCTCTCTCCTTCGAGGAATTACCCACGCTGCCACAAGATCTCTCTATGGTTAGGAGATTATAAACACACGAGACCCTGCCATACTGACAGAGAAAATGTAGATTCATGAATTGAAATACCATCCAAAATTTTTGTCTATACCAAAGTAACCAAAGTAACCTACATAAACAATTATATGTTTTTAAATACCCATATATCTAATTGTGTGCTGCTTCATTAGCGTAGGATCGAAAGGCTATTATTAGTATACTGTTTTTTTAATACCTAAATATCTAATTGCATGTGCTTCATTAGTATGGATCAAGAAGTTAATCGGACAAGCTGGCAGCCATGAAAGAAAACAGCAGAAATTGATAGAGACCAAGTCATCAGCTCCAGAGAAAGCAGAGTGTTTTGCTTCTCATCCACTGGCCCCTTTTCTAGCCTAGGGAACAATCTGCGGAAGAGGGGGGTTGTGGGTAGTTAGAATGTAAGGGCTTCGATGGGGTTAATGGTGAAACTACAACAATATAGACTGGACACTCATTTGATCCCTTGATTGAACATACACGCCCCCCCTTTCAGGATGGTGGGCCCATAGCTGTGTGGGTTTGGGACACAACTGCTTGCAAATTGGTTTTACATGAAGGATGTTGTACTCACAAATATCACCTATTGTTAAAAAAATGACAACAAGCACAAAACAAAAAAGCAGAGAAAAGATGCAGAAACTTACGGCAGGAAGCACGATCTGGCGTGGGTAGGGGTGGGGGGGGGGGGAAGGGAAGGGGAATATACCTGAACTGAATTGAAAATAATGATGTAATGCAAAACACAAGCATCAATAAAAATAAATACAAAAAAGATAAAAAAATTTGTTATGGTAAAAGTGTCCTCTAGCTTGGCCATGTCTGTATCTTAACTTGAAACTTTAACCTATAAGCTTGGTCTTAAATGTTTTTCTAATTCCCCTTTCCAAGTACAAGCCAAGCTCTATAACATATTTCTAAGAAACAAATGTAAATAATAATAGTGGATTAATATTGCAGAAAAAAGAGATTTGATGAGATTATTATTCATCAAAATATAATCTGATTCTATCTGAACATCCTTTGATAAGCATTTGGAAACAGATACTGTGTTTCTTCAATGTGAGCAATTTGATTAAGATGTGACCAATTCGAGGAGAACTCCAGTTCCAGGGGAATCCGCAGACCTCTTCAGACCTCCGCGGCATTGCACGACACGGGTGCACAACCTGCATGCAGACAGTTCATGATCACATACCGAAATAAAAATAAAAAAAAAAACAATAAAAAAAAAAGATGTGACTTCTGAAAAAAAAGTTCTTTTCATAATGCTTGATTATTACCTGCTCTTCACATCATTTTCTTTTTTACAGTAGAACTTTCCAATGTAGACTGAAAAATAACTCCCATTTTCTGGATAGTATTCAGAGTACCCTTTCTTTGTCACCAAATAAAGAATTATGCTTAGAGCTGAAGAGCATCACCCAGCGTCTCACAAGAAAACTATTATCATGAGATCTGCACACATTTCAGCTTGAAACTTCCTGCCAAACATTAATACAGAAACACATTTTCACAGGAATTCTTACATCTCCCTTCTACGTTGATGAAGGTTGGATGGTTAGGTCATGAAAAATAATGAACTAGCTTCAGGAAGTAGAAAGATGATCTAATTTCTTTTTGTTTTCTTTTTTCTTCTCCCAGAAACTGGAACCAATAGTCAGTGAAAAGACAGATGAGAAGAATAGGTCTAAGCTTGAATGGGAAAATTTCTACAATATACTAAACTGCTACTGAGGAATTTATACATATAAAGCAGCAAGGTTCTTTGGATGTGCCCACCAGTTTTGCAAATACCAATCAGATATTGCATATGCTCTTTATTCATTTATCTCACAGTGGTTTAAGATGACTCTTAAAAATTTATCATGGTCCTAGCATCATAAAGGGAGAAATAACATTTAAAAAATTGGCTTACAGTGCTGCACAAGAGGGATGATTCTCAGCACTACCACAGAGCATGACACTGTCCTCCCATACTTGTACACCTGCACTAGTTGAGATTTGTTAAGTAGCATCATGTCTCTAAACAATTGCTTCCTTCATCTCTTATGAAGTTTTCATGGATCAATTTTGGACAGTGAAATGCTCAAATTATTTAAATTTTTCTTTTAATAAATACTAATGGTATGCTCATTCACAAATTTTCATTTTTTGGGTTTATAAATATATTTTCATACAAGTATGTCTGTAACCCATCCTACACTTTTGCCTTCTCCCTCTCCTGTTATCTACATTTATTCTTCATGTCCCATTTCAACTTTTATGCCATATATGCATACAGGATTTTATTATACCTATATTATACTATGATCCACAAAATGAGAGATAAAATTGTCTTCTTAAATCTGACATTTCACTTAATATTATGTTCCTTCATTGTATTCATTTTCCACAAAATGCCATAATTTAATTTTTCTTCCTAACGAATAAAATGCCATTTCATACTAACAATTTGTCTGTCATTCATATGTTAAGAGACAACACCGAAAGTTCTCTTCTGTCTGTCTTATTCTACCTTCACTTGGAAAGTCAGGGAGAAATGAACCCTATGGGAGTGAACTAACATTTGCATTTGCCTTGTTTAGGGTTTTAGTGTGAAAAATAGAATCCTTATCTGCAAAAGCTGTTGTTTTTCTTTTCTATGTTAGTTGAAAATTTTATGCACTATTACATGATGATTCCAAAAAATTATTTCTGTATTGGACCACAGGAAGAAAATACAGTAGACATTAGGTAAGAAGGGGCAATTGTGTTCAACAAAATTCTTTACAAAAAACAGTTATTTTCAGGGCTGGAAAGATAACCAGGGGTTAAGAGCACTGGCTGCTTTTACAGAGAACCCGTATTCTTGGTCCTAGCCCCAACATGAGAATTTCTAATTATCTGTAACTTCCAGTTCCAGAGGAGACAATGCCTTTTCAGGCCTCGTGTACCTTTCATGTATGCAGTGCCCTTTATAACCATGCAAAACATTCATGCTAAATAAAATCATATGAATAACTAAACAAAAATAGTAATTTTTAAAATATTTTCCCGAGGGCTATTTTCTTTTTAGAATAACCTAAGGTGTTAGAAAGATCTTTGTATGTGACTGCACGCCAAACATGGGAAACAATTTAGCTTATCAAGAGTAGTACAAAAGACAATCAGGTAAAAACCATTATTCATGTCCGTGTTCCAGTGAACCACAGGGATGTTACATTTACTTTCAGTTATCCTTAGTGAATAATTAGCAAATCTATTGATTCTATTTCTGATGAAAAAGAATTTTTTGTAATAAAATAAGTTTCTATTTTACATAATTCTAATTTTACCTATGGACCCCGTCAATGCCACATGGTTAAAACAGTCTTATTAAGGGACCTTTCACAATGTATATCAAAGCTTGGGGACTTCACAATTCGATGGCTGTGGCCTTAAAGGAATAAATTATTTATATAACCAATGATAAAAACACAAAACAAGAGGGATATAAACTTATTATAAAACCTGGCACATTATTCTCGTTAATGGTATATAAATTAATAATAATCATTAAATATTATTATGTAATTTTAAGCAGAAGTGTCAGGTTATAAAATATGTGATATTCCAATTTCATGCAAATAAACAAAAATAATAATAACTATATCAAATATTGTGTGTTTTTCTCAGGATATTTAGAATTTTTTATCACCTATACTTTTCAAAGTCACAATTTTGAAACCGAGTAAATGACACAATGAAACTATTTTTAACTATCTGGGCTATTTCTGGCATATTAAGAATAATATATTATTCTAATACTAAGAATAATTTGAGTAGTTCATTTCTACTGGCTACCATTTCTTCAATAAACAAATTGATGGTTGTTTTTGTTTCCAATACAGAAATCCTAAATGGTGGGGTCTATGTTGACCAGAACAAATTCCTGTGCTATGCAGACACCATTCACTGGCAAGATATTGTTCGGAATCCATGGCCTTCCAAATTGACACTGGTGTCAACAAATGGAAGCTCAGGATGTGAGTAGCATATTTTTGTTTAATTTTATTTGCTTGTTAATTTATTATATAATTATATATTTGTTGTGTGTGTGTGTGTGTGTGTGTCCCTGTGTGGCATTAATGTGTGGTCCAGGGGAGAATGTGCAGGAGTTAATTTTATATTCGTGCCATGTCATGTCTGGGCTTGATTTCCTTTTAATGTTTTAAAATATCTTCACCCCTATTCAAAATTAATGACTTGGTTTTCATGTAATAATATTTTAATGTTTGATTACAACCATGAAAAATATAAATTATTTGTTTCATTTGGATATACGTCACAAAACAAATAGCTAACCACCCTTCATCTTCTAACTATTATTTTCTTTTTAGAAGCAATGTCTCCTCTTTAAAATACTCATTTTATTTTTTTAATTTTTTATTTTTGTATTTATTTATCTTTTCAAGCTTCACAATGTTATTGATAGTACAGTATATTAACTCAGGGCATGACACTTATTTGATAAATTAGACTTAATTTCAATACTATATAAGGGAAACATTCAATTCTCACCATTTGTTTACACACCCCACAAAAAACCATCGAGGCATTAAAGATCTCAAATCTGATCAGTTTTGTGCAAGTAAAAACATGTTTTTTTAAAAAGGTTGTGCACTTGCCCAGGTCAAGGAAATTGAAATCTAGCACATAAAGCCCATACTAGAGGATAGAAATACAGGCAGTTACTATTATCCGCAACAACTATCCAATTACAGTAAGGATTTTCTATAAAACCAAATGGTATAATCTAAAGTTTGCAACAACTCAAGTATTACTGAGAGCAAAGTGCATTTCTACAGTATTCAGTGTTGCACATTCAGGTTTCTTAACTTTAAACGCCTTGATAACTGGCAGCAAAGCGGTCCTTGAATAGACTGCCTCTGCTTGAGAACTTATGATGCAATTATTGCATGCTGCTAATAAACTATCTAAACATTTAAGATTCCTAAATATTTGATGGTAGACTTGATTAAGAACATTACACTACAAAAAAAAATTATGCACGAAGGAAACCCTTATGATGTGCTTCTGCTTTAAATATTGTGCCCCAAATGAAGTCCACTTAAGCACGCATCTGTCTTGGTCCCCCTGCATTGGCCTCCAGATACTGCCGAGGTAATCCAACACGGCTGTCTTAATTTCTAGGGAGGCTGAATTCCCATTAGCCTTCTTAGTTCACAAGCTGGGTATTCTCAGCTGTCCCATCTGGCACTTGGAAGGCTTAGAAGAGAAAAGCTGTTCTCTGTTTGAGGAGTGCCAAAAGTGGTAGCAGCCTCAGTAGATGACTGCCGTAGAGTTGAAGAAGGCCAAACACGGTTGCTCTTTTTTTTTTTTTTTTTTTTTTGCTTTTTGTCTTTTTTACTAAGATTAAGTTTTTGTCTGCTACAGTTTTCAGGTTTATGATTATTTATTTCTGGTTGTACTTTCTCTGGATGCTTAAAGGCCATACGGATAGCCCAGATTAACAAGGTTTTGTTTTTATTGAGGGTGGTTGAGGTCTCAGGGTATCTCGGGGGTTTTTTTTTTGGGGGGGAAGGGGGCAGCCCCTTGCTTCTTTCAGCTCTCTTCCACCCGTTTCACATCACACATGAGAACAAAATCAGGTCTTGCTAGACCAGGCTCTTTTCTGAAGGATAAGCAGACTTTCCTCTTTATAGACTGGCCACTGGCTGAAGTCCCATTAGTGGCTCTCCAAGAACTCCCTAACAGGAACAATGGTGACCCACTCTGCAGAACTTTCAAGAGATCCCCCCATGTACATCCCCTAAGACTTGGTGACTCTGAGGCAAGAACAAACAAAGTTGTCCCCAGGTCCCTCGGCAAAAGGTAGGACTTCAGGTATGGTCGTTAAGGCCCAGAAAGGCTCAGTTCACCAAGCCTGTTACATTGACCCATAAGGAAACACTGTATCCTTTGGAAGCAAACTATATGTATTTTCCATAGCATATTTATTGATTCACAACTTTCCATTTTAATCTCCTATACTCCTAAACGATGGCACACATACTCTCCATCATATACTAAAGTCCAAGGTCTGAAATATGTGTTAGGTCAGCTTAAACCTTGTGTAGGAGATCCCAGTACAAGAGCACAGTGTCTTTAGATCATGAGGATTTATTAGCGTTGCTCATTTTTGTCTACACATAGGTATCTGTACTAGCATCCACAAGATGGGATACCATTCTTTTGTTTTCTGGGAATGTGTTACTTCACTTAGCATAAAAATCTTCCGTTCCATCCCATTTACCTGCAAATTTCATTGATGTCATATTTATTTACCGCTGATAGTACTCATTGTGTCGATGTCACACCATTTTCTGTATCCACTCCTCAGTTGAGGGGCCTCTGGTTGGTTGGTTCAGCTTCTTCCCACTTTGTGAAAGAGCTGCAAATAAACCTGGCTCCAGAATCCACCCTACCCATTATTTTAGACTCTTAATTACTGTATATGGGTGGAGGTATATATCCATATTTTGTAGTAAAATGAAATTAAGGAGGGAAATGTTAATTCTAAGTCATAAAAAAAAGTCTGAAAGCTGCAGGACAGTTTGGCAGATGCATGATTCTGGGATGGGATGGGGGGTGGGGGACTGGAAGGGGAATATTCTGAACAGAAATGAAAAATGAGTCAGAACGACATAAAAATCAATAACTACCTTTTAAAAACCCACCAGGCTGTGTACATGTATCTCTGTATGAGGAGTCTGTGGATACTATACCAGAAGTTGTTGGCTGTGATTGGTAGGCTCATTTTGAGTTTTAAGGGTTCTCCACACTGCTTTCCCTAGGTTTGTGCAAGTTTGCATTCCCACCAGCAGTGGATGAGTGTTCCCCTTTCCTCACAACCTCTCCAGCATTTGGTATCGCTTTGTTTTCTGATCCTAGAGCCACCTTTGAGGGAAGAGGATATGTTAAATGGTTCCAATTTGCATTCCTAATTATTAGCAGCTGTTGAACACTTTTAAAGATGTTTCTCAGCATTTTTTCTTGATTCCTTGTTTTGTCTGTCCCTTTACCATATGCATTAGTAAAAGCTCTCTTCTCTGAGTTCCACTATCTATCTCCTGATGCTCTAGTCCAAATCACTGTATCTTATTCTACCTACAGTCCCAATGTCCAAATTGTGGCCAGTGTGTAATTACTCTTTCCCTGTTTATGCCTCATAAAAATATTAGTAAAATGAAACAATGGAATACTGTCACTCAGGCGACTCCAATTTTCTTCTTGAGGTACATTTTGTTTTTATTGCATAAATTATTTTAATTGTATTTTTGTGTATTTCATACATAACATCTCAATCAGTCTTACTCACGCTTACAACCTTCTCACTGATCACTTCCCACAGTACCCTACTGGAATTACCACATTTTGTCATTTGGTTAAGGCCTATTTCCAAATTAGTGTCCTGGTGTTCCTCAGTGCAAGATCATGTGATTTCTAGTCAATCTAACCAGAGTCCCTTTTCTTAAGGCCAGTTATTCTTACCCAGCACTATTCAGTATGCCAATATTTCTTCAGTAAGATAGATGGGTTCTGCTGCCCATCTTCTATAGTTCCTTTTCCTTTTTATTCACTGTAAGTTTTCAAGCACACATACACAAACAAAACCAGTGGGACATTTTAGAGTATTCAAACCTTGATTTGTCTCTAATGTCTTCATGCTAGTAGTTTATGAGAATTTGCAATAGTACAACATGAGTGAATAAATGTTTCATATACAAAAGCATATTTACCTTCTCAATATTGTCATCAGTAATAACCTATTGAATTGTCAACTTCTTAAGCATTTATTATTTCAATCAGAGTCAATAGGCCATATATAATATAAAACAGAGTACATTAAACTGGGCAGAGTGACATAGTAGGTGAATGTTGGATAAGGGAGAGGATCCAAATACCATCAATATGTATGAAAATCACAAAAAAATCCTATATTTTTAAAAATTATTTTTCAAAAAACTTGTGTATTGTTTTTACTACAAGAATTTATTAGACTAATAGTGTTTAATATGATTAGGTGATGAGCAAATAATATCTTAATGATTAAGACCTCTGAAAATTATTCTGTGTAGAACTTATTTCATTTCTTAAAGCAGGCTATGTTGTCATACATTATTTGTGACATTTGTATGAGAACTAAATCTTTATCCGTATTAACCTGCGTTTAAATTTCAATTATTTATCATTTTCCCACCTGAAATCGAACTGCTTGCACAACTTCATATTTATTTGCTGTTTCCTGATTGTATTATGATGCTTTGTAGGAAATCAAACTCCAAGGGACAATTATTAATTTCATGCTGGTCATAATAACATAATGGGGAAAATGAATGATTTGATCAAAAAGACAGTCTGTTTTTAATAAAAGCTAAAACCATTTTTTAAAATAGTAGAGTAACATAATTTTCTTGTCATCTTTAGCAGAAATTTGTCTGAGATTTCTGTCTTGTAATATTCAAGTTACATACCAGGTAAAAATTACAAATGCAAAAATGATTTGAATCTGGTCGTGCTAACAATGCAAATGATGTGCTTCAGCAATGGCTTCTGTTTTCAGTGTGCCTGTATTATACTTATATTACATGGGTCAGGGGTTGCATCAGTTGTATAGGATGAAAAGCCTGCAGACACTCAAATTCTCAGAATGACTAGCCCATAAGGCATAAATGGGAACAGGCAAGAATAAAGTCTGAGACAGAAGCCAAAAGGGAAATCTGCCCACCAGTCTTACAGGATTTGAAGCAGGATAGGTCTGAGGGAGTTGCTGTATTTTCACAGATGGTATCTCTTTGTGCTCTTCTGTTTGAGGGCTAATTTGGATGGTTTGGCTATAATTAAGCAATTGTGTCTGCACTTATTTTGCATGCAAGTAATTGCAGGTGCAAAATTTAAAATCCAGAATGGGTTCATAAGAAATGATCCTTTACAAATTAGCCATTAATTGTCAAAGTTTTATTGCTTACATAGCAGGTCTATTTGGGAGCATAGTAAATCTACTGGTTAGATATTGGGTTATTGTCCATATTGGACAATAACAAATTGGCTGTTGTTTTAATATTAGTGTCCTGAGATTGTATTGTGCTAAAGGTAAAGTGATAGTCAGAAAAAGGCAGTGGCTGTATGATTCCACTGTTATAGACAAATTTAATAATTCCTATTTTAAAGAAACAGAATATGGTAGGTATTATTCATAGGCCTGAGCAGAGGAGGAATGAAGAGTGGCTGTTTTATTGGCTTACAAATTCAGTCTAGCAGATGAAAGGTCGAAAAGCCATTCCACAAAAATGGAGACTACTAATAATACCACTAAACTACAAATTTAAATAGGCAAAATGCCAAGTTTTATTTGTCTGTTTTTAGCGCCATTTGAAAAATAAAGTAATAAATAATATTTTAAGACGGTCATAAGAACCCATCTGTAATATGGAAGTATCTCTGTGGTCTGTAGTTTTGACATTCCAACTGATATTGCTATATAGTCTGGTTACAATATTTGTAATTGCTGAAAGTAATAATTTAGTATGTGATTAATAATAATGTAGACTATCCCCATGATGTTCAAGGTTCTAAGTTCTCACTTCACTTTAGAGATCTGACTGACGCCTCTTTGGTAAGAGCTGTGTACTTAATTCCTTTTCTTAACCCTGTCCTAACCAGTTCTGTTGATGAAATGCATGCGGGGTCTCTGTTCAAAGAAGTCTGACATGATCCCATTCCCAAACCATGGCACTCTAACACTTAAACAAAACCAACTCACATAGAATTTTCAGTAAATTCTGCTTATTTCCAACTATTCAATTGAGTTTCTCATCAGTTTAGAGTAATTCCGTTTTTTTTTTGCTTGATATACAAAGTCTTAGTCATGCCTTAAGGCATTCATTGGGAACCATCTCTCCCAGGAAGTGTGTTCTTGTGGCTAAATTAGGCCTCTTTCCTC
Organism: Rhizomys pruinosus; assembly: GCA_009823505.1. Lineage (NCBI taxonomy): Eukaryota > Metazoa > Chordata > Mammalia > Rodentia > Spalacidae > Rhizomys > Rhizomys pruinosus. The sequence goes on from VZQC01003312.1 coordinate 660,756, forward strand.
ATTTAACACAATAATAACTATAGATAAAAAGCACAATATTTTAAGATAGTTACCCATCGTGGACAAGGCCTAATTCAGCTCTGTTATTTGTTGTAATATGCGTTTACATGATTGCACTGATGCGACTGGAAGAAATAAAAATAAGTAAAGAAATAGATCAAGTTTCATGTCTTGGTCTACATAGCTACACAGAATAATACAAGACGCGGAAATTCATAAAAAAGCAGAACATTACATGTAGTTAACAGTTTGATAGTGTAGGAGCTGAAGATCAATGTTGAGATTTGATTCTATGTTTCTAAAGACTTAGTCCTCCTCTCCAGGGATGGGACCCTTGGGCAGTGTGCTTCTGCACAGCAGAGAGAACATGCTTGTTAAAGGGTCAACTTAAACCACCCCCATCACCCATCTGGAGTGGCAATACTTCAGGAGGACACATTTCTTTTACTTTATATAAAATTAGCAGGAGTGAAAAGGTAAAAGTTGCAAGCGCGACACACAGCTTATCAATTTGGAGAATGATAACAAATAGGATACCTCTGTGCTTAATTTAATTTATGCTGATGCCATAAAATTTCAATTCCATTACATTCATATTCTAGTTGTAATAATGATAAAGTAGCATATTAGTGTAACCAAATTACTGTAAGACTTTAGAATATTTTCAAATCATGGTTGTTTCTTATTTTCTATGTTTCAAATTCCTTTTTTAAGAGAAAAAATTTATTTTTTAAATTTATTATTTGACAATTCCATATTGTATGCAATGTGGCTGACCGTGACCAAGTCCATATTGTATGCAATGTGACTGACCATGACCAAGTCCATATTGTATGCAGTGTGGCTGATCATGACCAAGTCCATATTGTATGCAGTGTGGCTGACCATGATCTCCCCCACTTCCTCCCTCTAACTCTTCACCTTATCTGCTCCCGCCCGTCACTTTGATCCAACTTACGAGGCCCTCACTTTTATATTTTTTGTTTTAAATAAGTTTATTTTTTTAGACAGGTCACTCCCTTAAGAAACAGCCGCCAGAGCTGTCCTGAACTCACTATGTAGCAGCAATGTGCTTCGACTTGAACTCACAGGAGTGCCTCCTGAAGTGTTGGGAAATTAAAGGTGGTCCACCACCCTGCATAGACACACATATTTTCTAATGAAACTTTGAAGTTCATTTATTCATAATTGCTGTCTATTTAGTTTTTGGTTTTTTGGAGTTAGTTTTGTTTCACTATGATATTGTCAAGCTGGCCTCAAGCACCCTGTGTGGGCCCAAACTGGCTCTGAGCTCCCTGTGTAGCCCGCTGCCTTCCTTGAATTTTAAATATGATTTATTGGTTATTAAAATCTATCATATATCATTTCTCAATCAACTTACTCATCCCTTTCCATGCAAGAACCTCTCCTTTTGTAACCTGTTAAATTCAATCAGTGCTGCCTATATGTGGTCAGGTTTAAGGTTATCCATTACCGTACATCCCGCCACCTAAGCCATCAGTTGCTAAAGTTCACTCAGCTATGAGCCTTGGGAGTCAAACCCTCATGCTGGAGCTTGATACTTTGGGTGGGTCTTCTACAGGTAAACAGAGCTGCTATAAATTCAAATATTCAACAAATATACCATGGCTAGAGGACAGTATTTCGCAGCATTCCTTCCTACCCTCTGCCTCATATATTCTTTCTACTCCTTGAGCCTTGGCGGGGTGGGGTAGGGGGTGTAATAATATAGATGTCCTATCTAGCGTGAGTATCAAAGGGCCTATTCTTGGAACTACTTTGAAAGAACTGAGTTGTTCAATTTCTAAGTGTTATCTACTGTAATAAGAAGCTTTTCTGGCTGGGTGTTGGGTCACATGCCTCTCCTCCCAGCACTTGGGCGGCAGATGCACAAGGTTGCTCTCTGTGAGTTCAAGGCCAGCCTGGTGACATAGTGAGTTCCAGGACAGCGTGGGCGGATACCAGCGCGCGACCATGTCCTATCAACAAAGTTAATAAATAAACTAAATAAGTAACTCAATACCATAAAATACGTAAGTAAATACCTTAAATATATACTATAAAAATATTAAAAAAATATAAAAAGATAAATGAAGATAAAATAAATATAAAAAAGAACAACAAACAAATTATACAAAAAAAAAAAAAAAATAATAAGTGAAAATAAACAAACAAAAACATCACAAAAAAAAAAAAGATTAAACATATNGTATAGACCAGATGTTTGGTGGTATGTCAATTCATGATCTACATTTTCCTCTGTCAAGTATGGCAGGGTCTTCGTGTGGTTTATAATCTCCTAACCATTGTAGAGATGTAAGCTTGTGGTCATCAGCCTGGGTTATTCCTCGAAGGAGAAGCCAATAGCAATTAGATTTGGGATATACAGACATATGGCTGCCACTGCTGCACAGTAATTTCCAGGCAAGATGAGGTGTAGCTGGTGCTGACGGAGGTGCTCTTGCTTGACTCAAGGAGCCCTATATTTGCTTTATTGGTTTATTGGTCTTTGGTAAAGGCTCCTAACTGGGATACCATAACAAATTTTAAAACCTCCATCCGCGATACAAGTATAGTCACAGAGTGCACTTAGTTTTTAGGTTTAATGTTTGGATTTTTTTTTTTTTTTATTTACGTGTATGAATGTACCGCCTGCTTGTAGATCTGTGCACCTGGTCAATGCTCGGAGGTCATAAAAGAGGGACATCGATTCCCTGGACTGGATTCTCCTGAGAATTGTTTACAGACGGTTCTCAGCCGCCACGTGGGTGCTGGGGACGAACCCGGGTCCTCTGCAAGAGCGTCGGCACTCTTAACCGCTAGGCCATCTCTCCAGCCCAGATATAATTCATTTTTGTACATGTCATACATACATATGTGATATATTCATTTATTTTACATAGAAACATATTGGACAAATTAAAATCATATGATTGTCATTATAGTTCTAAATATTGGAATAGTACAAGAAATGTAATAAGTAATTGGAAAATATTTTGTTATGGTTTTTTCGGTTTCTGTGATGAAATGGCCACCACCAGGTCAACTATAGAAGAAAGTGGATGTTTTATTGCATATCTGTTCCCCTGAATGTTGGATGTTTTATTTGCATATCTGTTCCCCTGAAAATAACCTTTTTGCTTTTTCAGTTTATGCCTTTTTCTACTGTTGAATGCCAAAACTGCACAATCAGAGAAAATATGTTTTCATGACTTTTATAGTAATTTATTGATGAACATTAATAACTACTTAAACATTTTTGTAATCACTGACTTTATATATGTTCTAAATTTTCCTTTGATTTTATAATTTCATAAAAATAGCTTATTTCTTTGTGACTGAAATATTTCATTAGGTTTGTTTTCCAAATAAGAAAATTCTAAGCAACTAGGTGATCTCCCTTAAGAAAGTTTCAGCAGGGCATGGTGGTGCATGCCTGTAGTCTCAGCACTTGGGAGGCAGAGGCAGGAGGATCTTTGAGTTTGAGGCCAACCTGGTCTACATAGTGAGCTCCAGGACAACAGATGGGGTTCTAAGGAGACCGTGTCTTTAAAAAACCAAAAAAAAAAAAAAAAAAGAAAAAGAAAAAAAAAGAAGTTTTAAGGGCGTTCTTGACAGAAGAGCAACCTAATGTTTACAGCATGGTTGACTATAGAAGTTTCAATTTATTTTTAGATAACATACATAAGGATTAGTTAACAACAACAACAACAGAAAAGAAAAAAGAAAAGCTTCATAAATTATTAGACTGGTAGAATACCAAAAGCATTTTGCCTGTACTTAAATCTGTGTGTAATAACTTACTAAGAACAGCAATGTTGTTTATACAATGTTTTGAAGATTTATTTGAAGGTATCACCTGTCTTGTAACCACATTTTCATTTACTCTTATATGAAATAAAATGATCTATAATTAAAATTTCAGATCAGAACAAAATATAATTTCTAATCAAAAGGAAGAGAGGCAAAATAAAGCATGAATTAAATTGATAGTTAAACAAAGGTGTATAATTTGGGGCTGAAGGCAGTAAGTAAAATGCTTAAAAATTGAAAAATCTCAAGATAATCTCATTAAATTTAACTGTAAAAATATATCAGAATAAATTAGGAAAACAAAGGTAAATTATTAGATATATTATTGGTCATTGAATCAATTGATAGGGAAATACCAGCTATGAATTTTCTTATACTCTATAAAATATTTCTGGCAAGTTCACAAAACAGAACTATTAAATAAAGTATAATAGATAACGACTGTAAAAATAAAAGTATCATTTCATTACTGAAAAAATGCTTTATAAAGCTGAATGTGTATGAGGGTGTGTGTGTGTGTATGTGTGTCCAATATTTCCCATTAAATAAAAATATTGAAGTTAGCCAGGTGTGGTGGCACACGACTTTAATAGCAGAACTCAGGATGAAGAGGCAGAAGCAGGTGGATCTCTATGACTTCAAGGCCAGCCTGGTCTACATAGCGAGTTCCAGGACAACTGGGGCTACAGAGAGACCCTGTCTCAAAAGACCAAAAAGTAAAAAAAAAAAAAAATTAATTAATTAATTAATTAATCAAAAAAGAAAGAAAAACATGGAAGTCAAGTAAAGACTTTTATGAAACTTTTTGCTCTTGAGTAAGTTATTATCTACATTACATTGAAATAGGGAACTTAAATACAATAGACTCAGTTTCATAAAGGTACAGCATATTATTCCTAACTATCTCTGTTGCATCAAATATGTTAGTCTTTATGTATTAAGTCATTAGACACATTTATACAAACACAAGCCACAGAATTTGGTGCCAACAATAATCAGTTAGCTTCTTCTATGATTCCTACTTCTAAGTTGCATTGGGACTAAATCAAAATAATTTGGTGTTATCTTTTTCCTAACTAAGAAAAGAGCAACTACTATTTGCTAATTATAGCCTCAGTGTCTGCTTTTTATATACCAGAAAATACACAATATACAATTACTAAATTTAAAATCTTACTATAATAATATTTTATTAAATATAAGAAAAACTAAATGCATAGGCATATATAATTTTGTAGTTACAGTTCTTGAAAACTGAAATGGAATATATTTTATTATATATGATGCTTACAACTGATAATATTCAAAATTAGTATAGGCATACTATAGTTTGATAGTTAGATCATGTTTAACAATTTTCCTGCTATACAAAAGTCTATTTATGCATCAAACTCAATTAGTTACTAGGTGAATAATGAGGATTTTGAGCATTCTATTTGGAGCGAAGTTCCCTAATTTGATATAAGTTGCCTAGCATATGCTATGGGAAAATCCAAAATTATACTTTAATAACACATTGCAAGCCTATCTCACATTACTTTTTAAATTAATTTTTAAAAGGAGTAAATGCCCATATGACATTTGAAGTAGAACAAGGGCTCTTCCTCTCTCTGAATCCTGAAATGGTGTCCATTTCTTTGTTTGACATTTTCATGTGTCTGATGAAAAAGGTAACATTTTATTATTTAATTATTTCTTTTGTTCTCCATTTTCTCAAATATTAGTTGTCATGGTGAATTGGAGGATACTTCCTATTAACACAACCATTAATATTTTGTTAATATATTTTCTGTTAAAAATGTAAGTTAAGGCTGGGTGTGGTGGCGCACGCCTTTAATCCTAGCACTTAGGAGGCATGGGCAGGTGGATCTTTGTGAGTTCAAGGCCAGCCTGTTCTACAGAACGAGTTCCAGGACACCTGGAGGTACCGGGAGGACCTGTCTCGAAAAAAACAAACAAAAAAAAATATGTAAGTTAAAATACTGAATCACATTTCATTTCATCTTTCCTGTATGAAACAGCTTAATTGCAATATGACTTCCTTAGAATACAGATGATTGTGACCCCCAGTAGGTTTAGGAATTTGACAGAAGTGCTCTGACTCCATGTACTATTCCTAACAACTACATAAAAATGATTGGATCTCTTCTTTCCAAATTAAATATTGTAATTGCAAACACGGTTAGCCATATGACACTTTGGCCTCTATGACTTGTTTTGGCATCAAAGAACTATCGACTATACGATACAATAATATTCTGATAAACAGAGATGAACATCAACCTCTGATTACATATCTAACTGCCTGGCTGTACGGGGATATATGTGTATCAGTCTGCCATAAAATGAAAATGACAGTAAAAGTAAAGACAGGTTAAAATTATCACACATGTCTAATTCTAGTGGGTCCATCTAAATAATGTATATATTAGACCGATATTACCTATCCAAGCAAAAGGGCACAGCCAAGAAGTCAAACCCAAAGTCACAGCAAAACCATTTTTACAATGAAGTTACACAAGCAGTTACAGGACTTTCTCAAATATAAAGCAATATATCTTTCTCACTGTCATCACCTTAAGCCACACGAGTCTGTTCACAGATAATGATACAAAAGTAATACAGATCACATCATCCACCTCTGATACTTAATACATCATCTCCGGGATGGACCTGGTCAAGGGATTCCTGAATTTTTCCAAAGCACAGACCTTTCAGCTGGTAGCACAATGAATTGCAGCTACCCCACTGGGTCAGCCCTCAAGGTTCATTATTAATAAGCTGAGACTCTAAAGGCTAATGAGAACCGGGTGCTTGAGGAGACAATGGCTCATTCATCATCAATCAAGCTTTGAAGTTTTTATACAGATGATTTAAGGAGAGTTGAAGTGTGCAAAATTGAAATGTCACATTTGTATTGGGAGGGGTAGTGGGTGATAATGTAAATGAGTGATGTAACCCTCTATCTTTCAGCTCAGTGATCAGAGTCAAAAGCCCGTGGATGCGAATACCAAATGCTAGGAAGTAACAGTGGACAGATTTTCAAGCAGAGCAAGGCCATTTAAGGAAGACATTACCAGACCCATTGGCTAAAAGTAAGCCCAAGATTGAAAAATAGAAGCAAAAACATCTTGGGCTTAGATGAAGGAGATCTCAGTAATGCTTACTACAATGTTTCAATTTATCAATAATACTTCAGGGTACAATTCTTAGCTTTCAATGTTGTAACTTAAGTCCTAGTTCTCTCCAGTGCTGTGCTATGAATAAATAGTTTATGTAGAGATTTTTCCATCCCTTAGAACATGGATTACTTGTGCCATCATCTGACACAGAGCAAATGCCACCATATCTTCTTTATTCTCTTGAGGACTTCTTTTGTCTCCTATATATTACTATTGATCCCTCAAGAATTAGGTCTAGGATTCATACAATTCTGTGTTCCTAGTTCCATGAAAGCACCAAGAATATAGTAGAAAATCTGGAATAGCACAATGACTCAGTGGATAAAGACCCTTGCTGCCAAGCCGGCCTGATGACATTCTAGGGATTCTTGGAAACCATGTGGTGGAGGTAAGGAAGGGACACCTAGAAACTCTTCTCTGATCCTCACATATATACTATGGCATGTAGATATTCACATACATGTAAAAAGCAACTAAATGTAAGTGTTAAAAAAATGTAAATTTTTTTAAATGTAAATTTAAAAAATAAGTAACACAATACAAATTCAAATGTTTTTGATGATTATAACAACATCTATAAAATATGGCCAATATTTCTAAATTTGTAATAATGACATGCCAGTGGTATATACTATTATACTTATGTTTATAGTATAGATCATATTAAATACTGAATAAATTTTTATGATCATAATGCATTAATCATTCCTTTCTTTTAGAAAAATAATAACCCAGTTAAAGTCATATATACTCCCTGGAAATTTGTAAAGAGAACATTTTATAGTGGTTTTACATTATGAATATCACTTTTCTTTGTCAACTTTCTTGTAGTCCCATTGTATATCTGCATATCTGATATCTTCCTTTTAATCACTTCTCTTAAATGTGTTCTCTTTATGTATTTAATTATTTCCCTAAAACTCATTGTAATAATATACTGGAAGAAGTCGCATATACTCAAAAGTGAGATATACCATTCCTTACTCATTTCTTTGTACTTAATCTGTCATTACAGCCTAAAGTTTCCCATAGTGTTTCAGTTTATAAACGCTGAGAAGCCTTAATTTAGATACTAATATTTTATTCAAGATATAATTTTTTGACTAAAACGCACCATGAACATTAATTCATTTTGCATATAAAAGTCATAATATAACCCTGAGTAGGTAGGGTGAATGGGTTGGTAAGAGGGAGATAGACATTGATAAATAAATAGGTACTTTCTCCAATATCAGTGTTTGAGGTATAAGGACATTAATACTGTATCTAGTTAATGACATAACATTTCAAAATCAAATCTAATAAATTTTGATTTATTATATGTGCCCACTATTTTAAGGTTAAGTTCTCAATTCTATAATAAGGTTATTATTGTCATAGTATTTAGCGTGCATCACCATGCCTGGCAGATAATTATTTTTATTTCATATATAACTGGTTAAGTGATTCTAGGCTATTATAATGTCCACAATTACCCAGGTCCTAGATTTCAGTTCATCTTATTTCTATACCACCTTTAACATAATAAGATGGTTCAACTGGAAAATTCCATCCTTGAAATGGAGGAAATCTGAGAAGGCATGGATGAATGTGTACTGTCTCTTAAAGAAACATCCAGTACATTTCCATAGATAATTACATCCCGTGGATCAGAACCTGGTCACAAAGCCAAAGCCCAATACAAGAAAGTAAGGAAATCAAAATTCTCTGGATTGTCATATGACTAAGCACATTTTATATTTAAAAATTACCATCTGGCAATGTTATTGGAAGACAACTAGCTGTCTCTCATCTTAGCTCACAAGAAATCTTGCATTTCCTGAATATACAAGAAACATAAATTCATGATATGAACAAATATAAATATATTTGTTCCAACATTTATACAAATATAACATAGATACATTGATGTGTATATATCATATGCAATGAACTTCTTCAATATGAACATAGTTAAGCAACCAGCATTCACGTCAAGCAATACAAAATACCAGAACTTTTCTTTTGCACCCTACTCCTCATCAAAGCCCTTTCCCTGACTCTAAATAAGATACTTTTCATATTTTCATATAGACTAATATGACATCTTTTGCTTAATATCATGTTTTCGAAATCCATCCCCAGTGTTCACATTCATTACTTTGAGATATTTTGGGTTTGCCAGTTCTGCACTGATGGCTAATAACATACTTTCTTCATGTCTGTTATTTTAAAGTGCTTCTGTGAAGGTTGTAGAATATGTCTTTTGGTAAAAGCACTGTGCATATCTGTGTCGTTTGCATCCTTGGAAGTGGCATTGATGTGATATAGTGATTAGTTCTCCAATGTGATTTTATCAATTTGTGTCCCCATAAGGAATATATCAATTTATATCCCCAAAAGCAAATATTTTTGGCCGGGCGTGGTGGCACACGCCTTTAATCCTAGCACTTGGGAGGCAGAGGCAGGCAGATCTTCGTGAGTTCAAGGCCAACCTGGTCTACAGAGTGAGTTCCAGGACAGCTGGGACTACAGGGAAACCCTGTCTCGAAAAGACCAAAAAAACAAAAAAAAAATAAAAAAAAGAAAAAAAAAAGGAAATGTTTTTGCTTTTGAGCCATGGGCACATTCTTTGAAATTAGTAATTTGTTTGTTTTTCTATTTCCTGATTGGTATGCAGTCCTGTCATTTTCAGTTTTACTTCTTCAAATGAGCTAAGTTGATTAAACACATCTTTGAAGCAGGGATTTTTAGGGATAAAGTAGTTCATTTCTATTTTCACTAAAGAGATTTTACTATGTGCAAAAACTGTGAAGTTTTAAAACAAAAAAACTGTGACAGCCAGAATTAACCAGAGTCCAACGACAACAGCATAATGAGATGAATGTGGAGCGTGAATTTTGCTTCTCATATCCAACTGTGACTCCCTTTCCTTACAGTCCAGGGAACAATCTGTGGAGGAGGCTGAGGGGCTGGCGGTCGTAAGTCTGCTTCATGTGCCCATCGCGTAATGTATCTTGTTTGAGGGGGTAGATATTCTCATAGAATGTAAGTCTGAGATGAGGTTCGGTAAACATCGCCGGCTTGCGCCATCCTATGCGAGAATTGATTTAATCTCAAGTAGGGTTTATACTTAATTTTCAGTGAAAAATACTACAGCAATGTAGTCTGGACACTCATTTGATCAACTTGATTGAACATACAACCCCTCACCCCCTGCTGGATGGTGGGGCTGTGGGGGTTTGGGCACAACAGCCTGTAAATTGGTTTCATATGAAGGACGCTTGTACTCATGGATCATCACTTATAGCTAAAAAATGGAAAAAAAAATACTGAGAGAAAGATGCAGGACAGTTATGGCAAAATGCATGATCTGGGATGGGGTGGGGGTAGGGGGGAAGGGAAAGGGAAATATGCCTGATCTGAATTGGAAAATGGTGTATGAAATGTACAAAGCACCAATAAAATAAATAAATAAATAAATAAAACAAACTGTGAAAATTTATAAGTATTTGATACAAGCAAACAATTGAGTAAATTAGTGTATCAATTATTATTCACAACAATTCATTTGATAGAGGGGTCTGGCATCATATTCTGCAAACTACACAGCAAAAATTCTTTAAAATTTATTAAACTATGTTAACAATAATAAATAATTTTAAAATTTGATTATTTATGCAGAAACTTGCATGAGGTAAACACTACTTTGATAATAGGGAAAAACACAACTGAAAATTACATAAATGGAAAAAATGAGGGATTTGATTTCTTCTTGATACTAAAATAGAATATGCCCTTACATAAAGCTCAACCATTTACTTTTTCTCCATCCACCACAAGCCCTCATTACAGACAACAATCCTCTTAAATAACTCTTCCAAGTTTCGACAAAATGTAATTGCTTCAGTAGAACAAATCAGCAGAGTTCAATGTCTTCATTTCCAATAAAGGGAGGAAGTCGCATTAGTACCCAGAAATGATTTGTCCCTTTTATTTACAAGCTTTAATACAATAAGCCCAGGATATAATGCAAGGTCACTTTCAAATATCTCACCTACTATATTGGTTTTTATAGTTTTAATAACTCTTATCACAATGTGTTATTTCCTCACTTCTTTAGAATATTTTTAAAGGATGATTTTTCCCTGATGACAGTAATAATAAATAACATCGTTGTGTATGTTTGTTGCTGGCAAGATGAAACTTGCAAATAAAAAGATAAAGCAAGAAAAGAAGACCGATTTAATCTTGTAAAATGATTATATGATTTGAAGTGCATCAAGATTTTAAAAAGCCTAGAGAAGATAATATTAAGATTATAAATATGTGAATGGGGGGGTTGGATGATTCAGAAAAAAGGCCTGTAATACTAATGTTAAAATAGTAGGAAATATTTTATGAAATACTAAATTAAAGAATTCATGAGATTAAACACTAAGAAACTTGTTTTGTAACACATTACTAAAACTCACAAGAAGCAGGACCATTTTAAATATTATTAAATGAAATTTTAACTTGGAGAAGCCAAGAAGGAATGGATGCTTAAATAAGAGCAGGGATCACTATAAGAAGGTATGGAATAAAGTTCCTATCACTACAGAACTTTTTTCTTTTTCTTTGTAGTCAGGATCCCCCAAAGGCACAATTTTGATTTCCATTATCACAGGTTAGTCTTGCTTGTTGGTTAACTTCATGTTCACACACTCATAGAGTGTTGCCTTCTATTAATTTAAAATGATGCCCTCAGATTTTTTTCATGCCTTTTTCCTGTTTTATTGGTTTTTCTTTCATTTACCAGACCTTGTATAGATTATTGTAAGTAGCTTTATTACTACTCTAGTTTGCTGTGCTATTGCTTTGGTAAACACCATGATTATGAGTGCATGAAATTATGTGTGAGAGGAGATTTGATGAGTCGAATATCAAAAAATATGTGAAATTTGAAAAAAATCAATAAATATTAAAAAGAACAAAAAAAGCAATATGGAGGAAAGGGTTTATGTCATCAGCTACCTTCCATATACTTCCTGCACATACCAACCTAGGGCTGGGCCCTCTTACATCAATTATATCATGGAGGGATGGAGGTAATTCCTCAACTGTGGCTCTCTTTCCTTAGGTGTGTTAACAATTGACTTTAGCCATCACAACTACTGTTCGACTGTGAGAAAGATTATAGGCAAATTATTTGACGTTTCTTTTCTATCATTTGTGATTTATAAATGCTGATATTTAATATTTGAGAATTAAAAATATTGTGTTTAAAATACCTAGATGCCTAAAAGCTGTAGGTATTTCAAAATAGGTTATTTGCACAATTCTGAAAACTCCTTCTCTGGAAAAGACTAGTTGTTCCTGAAGACTAGATGACAAATTTTACAGTTTATTACCATTCCTGCACTGAGTAACCTTGGACACCCAATTGAGATAACCCTTTCAGTCACTCCTTCATTTCTGGATTTGCATTGTTTGATGGCATTTTGATCTCCCAGTCCTTAGTTTGGTACAGGTTGTTATGTAGCTCATAGGTCATAAGACCTCCACTTAAAATTTCCCTGTGACCTTTACCTGTACTGCTAATGCTGCAGTGCTTCTAAGAAATCAGGATCCATTCCAAATGCCCAGGACACATAACCTGAATTCTTGCCTTCTGTGGCCATGGTCTGGCATATTTCCTACTGAATCCCTTAAGAAAATGCAGAACTGTATGAAACACATCTGGGCAGCTCATGGTTGTGGAGCAACGAGGCTGTTCCATGTGCTGCTTAAATTTAGTAAAGCCTTTTTATTATTAAACTATTAAAATGTACAATAAATGCAGCAAACATCGTTATAATAGTAATGATGGCTGATAGAGAGAAAGAAAAGTCATCACACTTGACTAAGGACTAGATGTACCTCAGTGCCTGATTGCTCAGAGTTAAAGTTATACTCATAAATTATTTCTAGAAAAAAAAAGACTCATTAAAACTTGTCAGGAACTGTTTAATGGATCATTATATTTCATGACCCCAAGCATCACCAAACTCAATTGTCCCAATTGTAAAAGTTATTTCCATATTGTTAACATTTGATGTCTCAGCAGAATAGTCTCCAATAAGCAATAATGTGGGTCTTCATGCCTTCCAAATTAAGTAAATAATCCCCCCTTATTTTACAATGTTTCCTCTTTCCTAGAGTTAATAAATACCACTAAAATTTATTTTAGAGATAAACGACTATTATAGACTAAAATAGCTGTTCTTCTTTTGTAAAGCTAGACACAAAGGAAACACCAAGTGCTAAAAGGTTTAACAAAACAACATAGATCAGTAGTCAGGAGGCCAACATTTCAGAAAGAAACCCATTCAGATGTAGAAATCTTCCTGCTTATGAAGCCAGATGAGGTAACCATGGTTCTGCCTTATAACATGTTGTTACATATGTCATCATATTTAACATGTAACATTGTTTGTCCTCTCCAACTATCCTCTCCATAATCTATAAAATGAAGATACCGTTCTTATAGTAGCATACTCACAGCGTGATAAGTTCCAAATTAGTTAACCTGTAAGTGCTCACTAGAGTGTGTGCTGGTCAGCCCATATCCCGCTGGTGTGTTATTATCACTAGTAAAGGGAAGAGAGGGACATCTATTTTATTCTATCCTGCCCAATAATTTTCTCTGCTCCCTCTCATAATTATTCCTTTGAATGAAAACTAAAACTGGGACAGTCAGTGCCAGCTAGAACGTGTGGGTTTGTGTACATACTCATCTAAGAGTAAAATATTTTAATACACATCTGAGTTTCAGATACTTTTAGGAACATATTAAGGGTTATTGACACTTATAAATCATTAAAGTCTTTAAATCAGTATATTTTGGGGGGTTCCCATCCCCTAATGGCATATCAAGTGAGAGACAATGGTCAAGCAAGATGCCAAATGGCTCTCACATAAGGCAAGCACTCCAGGTCTATGAGGCCCTTAAGAATCTCTTCATTGTTGAAAGGTTATGCTTGGACAAGCTGGCAGCCCATGAAAGAAAACAACCAGAATTGACTAGAGACCAAGACAACAGCTCCAGAGAAAGTAGACTGTTTTGCTTCTCATCCACCTGTGCCACTTTTCTAAGCCTAGGGAACAATCTGCGGAAGAGGGGGCGTGGTAGAATGTAAGGGCTACGATTGGGGTGAATGGTGAAACTACAACAATATAGACTGGACACTCATTTGATCAACTTGATTGAACATACAAGCCCACCCCTGCTGGATGGTGAGACCCATGAGCTGTGTGGGTTTGGGCACAACTGCTCGTAAATTGGTTTTACTTGAAGGATGCTTGTACTCACAGATTATCACCTACTGTTAAAAAAAAATGAACCCCCCCCCCAAAACAGAGAAAGACGCAGAAAAGTTATGGCAGAATGCATGATCTGGGATGGGTAGGGGTGGGGTGGGGGAAAGGGAAGGGGATATATGCCTGAACTGAATTGGAAAATGATGTATGAAATACACAAAACATCAATAAAAAATATATATAAATAAAAAAGAATCTCTTCATTGTAATATCTCATAATGCTGCCTATACTTGAATATCCATAATGTAGCCTTTCTCTAAATTATTAAGAAACCCTGTTAGTTACCTTTTATTGATCTCATTTCATAGTTGAGAACTAAAATTGAGAGTGCTAACCAACTTGTAAGAAGGTTTAAGACAACTGGAATTCCAACTCAACTCGGTACAGAGCTGGGATTCCAATGCGAAACTTTTATTCAACATTTCATCTACAATAGAAAGAAATTACTCAGAAATAGAAAGAAAATATGGTATAAGCAGAGTTGAGGGATACTCTGCTTTACAGTCTACTTCCAAGTGTAATTAAGAGCTCAGCAATTTCCCTGAAGTTTCCTTTTGAAAATATTTTGAGTTGAAAGGTAAAATTATACTTTTAAGATATTATTTCTACATGAGAAGAACTGCATCAAAAAATCTTGGCTCTGCAAAAGTGTCTGGACCATGGCCCAACCTCATCACTAAGGTGCAATCCCTTTGCCTCTGTCAGAAGTGGGCACAGAGGAAAAGGCCGCACAATAAAACTTGAAGAATTCAGCATACTCGGAAAAGCTTTTCCATTCAGTGAAAGACAGATTTTTAAAAGGCAATTTTATTATTTTCAAGTACTGTGGGAATTACGCTGAGTTCTTGGAGCTCTGACTTAATGAATAAGGTAAAATGGTTTTTAATTACCACATCCAAAGTCATGAGCGTGAGAAGAAGCTGCCTCTATGCTCCTTACAAGTTTATTTCTAAAAGTAAGAATATGCAATGCTGTAAGTGTGGGAAACATATTCGGTACTCCCAACTAAATCTAAATGTTTCTTGTGATATTTTTGTCTTATTAATCGTTGTTAATTAATTAATACAAAGAGCAAAAAATGCATAACATAGGAATAAATAAATCTAATTCAGCGAAAGCTTGTTTTCACATTAAGCTTAATATTCTAATCATTTTAAAACCAAATGAAGCAAACTTATATGACAGATGAAAGCCATGGGTTTTAGATTATCAGAGTGTCTTTTGTATATAAAATTTAGCTGTATTCTATAACTCCTGGAAATAAAAAGGGAACCAAGTATCCTGGGACTTACATTTCAATATTATTATCCTATACTTGATAGAGCTAAATATAGTGATTATTACATATGTCTATCTGGTAGCTTTTTTTATTTATGACAATAAAAAGCTGTTTTTTTTTTGGATGTTTCAGGTCTTTTAATAATTTTATTTATGTAACTTTCATAAATGTGCTGGGATAAAAGGTAAAAATATAGAGGAATTTTTATTTTACCACTATCAAAATGATATGATCAGTGTTAAAAACATCATTATCTTTTAAAGTAGAAAAACTACACTAACTTCTCACATATAAAGAAGATTCAGAGAAAATATTTTAAAAGTCTTATAAAACTTACCATTTAATTGTCAATTCAAATGTATATAATCTATATCATTTACAATGATCATATAATAGATAATATTGAAAAATTATCTCATATACACTCATATTCTACATATATTTTAGTTTTATAGACATATGTTTTCATATAGCTACGTCATAGTTTAAAGAGTTTTACATCAAAAATTAAGATCCGGTGATCATCTCTATTTTAAGTTACTTACCTTGAGTTGAAATAAAAAGAAAATGACTAGTCAGATTAGCATTACAATTTTAAATACTAGAAAATATTAAGCACAGAGCTGTGCTTTTAATTTCAACATTGATACTATTCTTTCTTCAAATTAAATATCACATCAAACCACAAAGATATGATTTACTGAAAAGCTATCATGTTTTGAGAATTATTAGTAGTAAGTAGTCCTGGTCTTCAGTTCATTTTATTTCAGAGCTGAGAACAATTACCAGACAACATCTTGCCAGTATTATTCCAAGGCAGATACAAGCATAAACTTCCAAAGTGCAGGTTAGAAAAAGGTGATAATTTTATACCTGAAGCTATATTTTTAACTAACATTTTAAAATCTTTTTTCTTTGTAATCATTTAATATTTCATTTTCTCTGGAGCTTCAAGAGTTATAATCCAAACTGCCTCTGAAGGAAGTTTAAGCTAGCAGATATGCACCTAGTTATTTCCATGCTTCAAAGCCTTCAGAACCATCTGCTTGTTGGCAGGTGTAATTAATTAGCTAAGTGGAAAAGACGGTTCTTTTTAGAGTGAAGAGGAGGAGAGGAGGGACAGCTCTGTGAAAGCCCCATCCTAGTAAACCTATCGGCTGGGTGCCTCTGGGCAAATTTTCTATGCTGAAAACTCATTGAATTTAATGGTTCTTAATTTCACAAGATTTCTAATTACAGCTAGGATAATAAGATGTGATCCAAAAGTTGAAAAAAAGTTGGCATACTTTCAAGGAAAATCCTTCTACACAATGTAGACATTCTAACATGTAGAAGTTCATTTATTGATACAGTTTATCCATTTATTCATTGGACTTTGCTAATAAGCAATTTAGAATCTATTTGGCTGACAGGTGGTAAATAAACATTAATAATCATAAAATGAATCACGTTAAGTTTTGTGTTTAAAACATTTCAGAATGGTGAAAGAAAACTCTATCCAAAATCTATCATTTTAATTTAATAGATTTAAGAGACTATATTCTATGAATAGAAAATGATAACACAAGTATCAGAAAACTTCTGATAGTTTTAGCTAAACATTCAAAAGAAAATGAATTTTACAATACATCTTCCTTCACGTGCACCAATTGACTGAATGGCCTTAAATAGTTGATGTGATTGGTTATGAAGAAGAGAGATAAGGTGGACCTTTGGTAACCCAGAAGGCAGTTGTACATTAAAAAGAATAATGACTGCCTTGTTCTGGCAGAGAGTCATGCACTGCCAGTATGAGCTCAGTTTTGCTTTTAACATTCAGAAATCTAGAATATACTAGTAAATACCCATAATCAAAGTTGTCCATTCTGCAGTCCATTCACCTTATCTGGTTTGTTAACTATATTTATGAATTTCTCAATAACTATCAAGGCTTTCCAACAGTAACTACAAAGAGACAGGCTCCCATGACCTGTTCATTTCAGCTCATAGATACATTAAAAGAGAAAACCTGGCAATTATATAATATGTGAGAGACTGAAAAAGTGCCAATGTCTCTACAATTTTATCAACCATAATGTTCTAGAAGACTCTATGTATTATGATCTCTGTCATTGCAGCGGAGGTTGAATATGCCTCTAGTGGTCATGACTGGAAGATATGCTACTCCCACATCATCAAAAGCCACCAGTCTCCCACCATGGGAATCATATTGCAACTTCAAATAGGTAAAGGTTTATTTGCCTCTTGAGAGGCAAAATCCAATAACTGGCTGTCACGTTTACGTGGACATTTTTATAGCATTGACGTATTGACACAAAGGAAACAAAAAGATAATGGAACTGGAAACAAATTATAATTTGGAAGAAGGGACTAAAAGCAGGATGTAAAAAAGCTGCAGTTAAGAGGTATTCCTTGAACCCTGGGAAGCCCCTAAGATGAGACAGGGAGAAAAAAAAGAAAATAACAAGGAAAATAAACAGGAATCTACACCAGCCCCCTGTGGTTTTTACTGGTCTACCCACCTTTGAAATCTTTACCAAATAGCTCCATTCTTATAACCATGTGCTTGTGGGTAACCGCTTGCTATCTATCCATCCGTCTGTCTGTCTATCTGTCTGTCTATCTATCATCTATCTATCGTCTATCATCTATCTATCTATCTATCTATCTATCTATCTATCTATCATCTATCTATCTATCCTCTATCTACAAAATCTTCTGGAGTCCCTTCCTTGCTTACTATAAATCTCCCTACAAACTTAAGATCAGGGCTGGTGCCATTTTAAAATAATCTCGGTGTCAACCTGCTGACATAAATAAACTCCCTCTGTTTCACCAGTCTTGGCTACTGGTCTCTTGACTCTCAGAATTTTCCAAAACAGAGTTTCAAAGGCAAAATTTTAAATTTCAGAAATTAACATTCTACAATTAGGATGCACTCAGGGGTGGGCATAAGAAAAATACATCTGAATTTCTAAAAACTTTTACTCAGAAGACCTGTTGGAATCAGACTGTGAACTAATCACTACAAGTTATTCTTTTTTTTTTTTTTTGTAGTTGGGACACAGGACTCTTAGGAAACTCCACTGTGTTTCCTAGTACCAACTCTCAGATTCTTGAGCACTGTAGTCTTCCTCTCTTTTCTGTCCACTTCTGAATGATTTGATTATATACATTGAGTCCTCTTCATCCTAAAAGTGAATATTTTTTCTAGTTCTGAATGTGCTTGAAGCATGTAAGGGCTCTTATTAACTTCCCTAAGAATAATGTTATAATTTGGTATGTGATGCTTAAATACATACTTTTTTCTTGATTGTGAAGATTTGGAGAAAAAAGACCTAATGTAATTCCTCAAAGTATTATCTGTGAAGTCTTTAGGAGTTGCATTTTTTTACTGTTTAATATTGTTCTCAGATGATTTACTGCATGTTTAAATGCATTCTGACTCATCTGTCCCCACGTCCTTTTTTTCCCCATGTCCTTTTTATCTCCCACTTATTCCTAACACCCTTGTCCACACTCACACATACACACAAGTCCCTATCTCAGATTTGAGATCTTTTGTTTTGTTACCTGTTTAGTTTAACCAGGGCCATCTGCATGAGCCTGATGGGGCCTGAGTGGTCTAGAAGTAAATAGCAAATCATTCAGTAGTGAGGGATAGGACTCCTGAGCCCCTTTTCCATGCATGCCTGACTGTTGTGGGCCCACTCCTGTGCAGATACAGTGCAGGTGTCCACTGCTGCTGAGAGTTCCTGACTACAATGCATCTTTCCCAGAAGACAGCAAGCATCTCACAGTACTTCTTCCTATCTTCTCATTGTTAACTATTTCCCTACAATAATCTCTGAGCCTTAGAGGGAGTGGTATGCTTTTCAAAAATGACACTTTCAAACAAGAAAGGAAGAAAATACATACGGAAACTATGAGGATGGAGATCCATAGCAAGCAGAGAGTTGTGATTATCTGGAGTCTCTTGCCTCTTATATTACTTATATTGATTTTTTATTCTGTTTTTAAATAATGGGTGGTCTCTTTGAAAGGTATATAATTCTGGGGTACAACAGCACTTGGTGTTCTTCCAGGGGACCTAAGTTCAATTCCCAGAACCCACATGGCAGCTAACAATTGTCTGTAATTCTAGTTCCAGGGAATCTGATGCCCTCTTCTGGATTCTGAAGGGCATTATATGCCAGGCTGGTCTCCACCTCAGAGACTCACTTGACTCAGCCTCCTGAGTGCTGGGATTAAAGGCATGTGTAACCCCACATTTTTGTTTTGTTTTATTTTGTTTGTTTGTTTGTTTGTTTTGAGAAATGGTCTCCCTGTAGCCCCAGCTGACCTGGAACTCATTCTCTTGACCAGGCTGGCCTTGAACTCACAGAGATCCACCTGCTTCTGCCTCCTGAGTGCTAGGATTAAAGTCATGCACCACCGTGCTGGGTTTACACCCAGCATTTTTATTCCTTCTTTTGTTAACTAATAAATTCACCACATTCTGAGAGTGTGATTTCATAATTGAAATATAATTGTTGTAACATGATAGGCCAAAATTATTAACCTATAAAACTAACATAAAAATGAACATGTGACTAGAAATATATAAATATATATTTATATATATAAATACAATATATATATACATATAAACATATATTTTCCATAGATAATTTGAAGACTATTATATTTAAAGGAGTAGCATTTTGTAAGCAGGAAAAGCAACTCCAAAAACAAATATTCTTAGAACTAATAAACATTGTATAGACAAATATCTTTAATTTAAATAGGGAACTTAGAGAGTAGATGAAAAGTGAAAAGTGGGGCCTGGAGAGATGGCCCAGCAGTTAAGAGTGCCAACTGCTCTTGCAGAAGACCCAGGTTCGATCCCCAGCACCCACATGGTGGCTGAGAACCATCTGTAATTCCAGTTCCAGGGAATCCAATGGCCTCTCTGAACTCCATAGGCAACTGCATTCACATGTATACAAATTCACGTGCACACACATATATGTAAAATTTAAAATAAATTAAACATTTTACTTATTATTTTAAATATTTTATTTCTTATTTTTATTTTATGTGTATGAGCATAAAATTTCCATTTATGAAAGTGCACCTTTGTCATGCAATGTCTGTGGAGGGTAGAAGAGGGCTTAAGATCCTCTGGAACTGATTTAAGACAGTTGTTACCTGCTGTATGAGTGCTGGAAACCAAACCCAGTTCCTCTGCAAGAGCTGCCGAAACTGTTAACTACAGAGCCATCTCTCCAGCCCCATAAATTAAATATTTAAAAATATTATTTACAAGCAAAACAACAAGAAAATAAATAGAAGCATTCATTTGCAATTTCAGTATCCTCGGAATCATTGTAAATTTTACTTGAGTATAGATTATGGGAGAAGGTTCAGGGAAAGACAGGTGGACTGAGGTAGGTTTGAAGCTAAGCTGTTCTACATAGTGAGTTCCAGAGCAGCATTGACTATAGAATGAGACCTGTGGTGGTCTGAATGAGACATGTGCCCCATGCTCTCTCATATTGGAATACTTGGTCCCCACTCAGTGGCGTTATTTAGGAGGTTTAGGAGGAAGGGACTTCCTGAAGGAGCATGCCACTGGGGGGCCAGCATTGAGAGTTCACAGCCTCACCCCATCCTCATTTGTGTCTTTCTGCTTCATGTTTGTGTTTGAATATAGAATTCCTCAGCCTCCTGCTCCTTCCACCATACCTGCCAGACATGACGGACACATGATGGAGCAGTAAGTTGAAATAAACTCCTTCTTCTATAAGCCATTTTAGGTCATGATGTTTATAACATAGAAACAGAAAAGTAACCAATACAAGACTCTTGTATTGGTAATGAACAAACTCAAAAACAAAAAGAATGGATTAGGGGATTTTTACTTTCATTTAGTCTGCTATAATCAAATACCTTGCCAGAAAAAGTAACAGGATAGGAAAGGTTTATTTATCTTACAGTGTCAGATTATAGTCCATTGTTGGCAGGAATTCAGGAATAAAACTTCAAATGGTTGCTCATATTACATCTACAGTCTAGAGAGAAATAAATGTATTTATCTTTGTTTGCTCCCTTCATTGTTGGATTTGTCTACTCTCATATATTTCTTGAACCTCCTGCCCAGGGAATGGTGTGGCTTATCACATCAATTAACTTGAATAAGACACTTCTGCAGACATGCCCACAGTCTAACTACATGCAGACCATCCCTCACTGAGATTCTCCTCTCAGTTTGAAGTGCTGGCAAAGCTGACCATCACAGGGTGCATCTGGAAGGCAAAGAGGATGCAGAAGACTGAGAGAGTTTTGGAGAAAGAGAAGAGATCAAATTCCATGAGATTTCTGGCAGGGACACTGTGGTATAAGATGAACTTCACATATTGAGAAATTCTGTTCAGCTTTAGCACTCAAAAAACAGTCAAACCATCCACCAAAATCATCCATCAACTGTGAGTAGCTCAGAAGGAAAGAAACATTTTCAGGTCCAGGAAGTTTACTCTTCATCTTTTTTCTTTCAGTTTTTGGAGGGGTAAAGATTCGTGAAGAAATCTCAATCAAGAAAGTGTAGTAGAAACACAGATTATGTTAGAAGATTTGGTGAGGAGCTAACCCAGGAATTCAGTAAGAGAAAGAGCCAAGTGCAACAGAAAGAAAAATGAATGGTGGCTTAGTAAAGTAGGTAGAGATGACAGTCCCCAGCACAAAGGGACACTGATCAAATATATGATGTCAGGAAGTCTTATGATAATGAGATTATAATTAAAAATGTATTTTTTATTTTATGTGTATAAATGTATTTCTTGCATGTATCTAAGTGCACCTGTGTCTTGTAATCACTGCGGAGATCAGAAGAGGGGGATGGATTTCCCCTAGAACTGGAGTTACTGAGGGTTGTTAGCCTCCATGTGGCTCTGTAAGATCACTCAGTGCTCTTAACTGCTGAGCCATCTCTCCATCTGAGACTATAATTAAAACAAACTGTCCAAAGAAACTTTTCAGAAGAATCTGAATAAGCATAAATTTCTTGCTCTGTGCCCTGAATAGTTTTTAAAATCATAATAAAATTCTAGATTGATCTTTAACATTCAGATAATTTTTTATTAAATTAGAAGAATTAAAAAAACAGAATTTTCTAGAATGTTGCCAATCTGTTCAGTCAGTGGATAATATCTAAAACAGCTAAATGAAGAAATAATTGTATTCAAGATAGACTCTGAGATATTTTACAAGCATCAGAATGAATAAGTCTGTGAACTATAGGGGAGACAAAGCAGTAGCTTTTCTGTCTTAATTTTAAACATGAATCTATAATTTCTCTTTAAAATGCACAGAGGAAAAAAGCAACTGAAGCAATACAGCAACAGCCTTTATAATAGTTCAATGAGGTTGTTATTTAACAAGTGCTGGTGTGGCAGGACCTAGAATTGACACTGTGTTCCTTGGACAGTTCTGAAGTACATTCTTGACAAGTAAAAATAAGAAGAAATTCAACAGAGACTAATTCTTTCACACATTCTGCACTTTATCAGCTTTCACAGGATGAATTCCATGTACCTTCTACTGTATACACTGCCTGTATCCAAAGTTCCTTTGTAAATTTCCCTGGAATATCCCATTCACCTGGGCATTCAGTGAGTGATTTTGATGAAATCAATAATTTGAATACTTTATTCTGAAAATCCATTCATTGTAACACTTTATCGTTGTCCCTATTCTCAAACTCTGAAATCGAATATGTGCAGAAGCAAATTAACAAATGTTAAAAATAATAGGACAATTAAAAAGTGTCCTTAATTCCTTTGAGAAATATTACCAATGGATTGTCTTAGGTATTTCGATCTAATATATTTAGTAATAATAATGTTTAAACTCTGAAAGTTAATCAATAATCAAAATTAACCTAAAACCAATAGTCACTTTTTTAATCAGAGAAATTGAAATAAGTCATGTAAATATATGTTGGAGTAGTACACACATGCAAAGCATTGGAAAATTTTTAAATGTCTAGCAGTAATTGACTAATATTTAAATATGGTACATATATATGCTAATTTCTAATGTCACTACTATGAATATTTTTAAGATGGGGCATAATTTCATTAATGAATAAATAGAAAAAATATTATTCAACTGATTATCAATGCGTACAGTAGCATTCAGTCTAAAGTGGAGCTGTCGGTCTGGGATCAGCCTGAAGATCTTAATCTCTTCTTCACTGCTACATGTCAGGATGGCGAATCCTACCCTGGTCAGAGGAAGTGTGAGGCCCTGAAGATCGGGGACACGGCATCCTTTGAGGTGTCCGTGGAAGCCCGGAGCTGCCCTGGCAGACGCACAGCGCACGTGTTCGCCCTTCATCCTGTGGGATTCCGGGACAGTCTACAGGTAGAGGTCACCTACAACTGCACATGTGGCTGTAGCACAGAGCCAGAGCCCAGCAGTGCCAGGTGCAGCTGGAATGGAATTTACATCTGTGGATTGTGTGAGTGTAACCCAGCTACCTAGGCACCAGATGCGAGTGCCAGGAAGGGGAGAACCAGAGTGGGCACCAGAACTTGTGCCGAGAGGCAGGAAGGCAAGCTGCTGTGCAGTGGGCGTGGAGAATGCAGCTGCAACCAGTGCTCCTGCTTCGAGAGCGAGTTCGGGAGGATCTACGGGCCCTTCTTCGAGTGTGACCGCTTCTCCTGTGCCAGGAACAAGGGCGTGCTCTGCTCAGGCCATGGTGAATGTCACTGTGGAGAATGCAAGTGCCATGCAGGTTACATTGGAGACAACTGTAACTGCTCGACGGACATCGGTACATGCTGGGCCAAGAATGGGCAGATCTGCAGCGACCGAGGGCACTGCATCTGTGGGCAATGCCAATGTACAGAGCCTGGAGCCTTTGGGGAGGCTTGTGAGAAGTGCCCAACCTGTCCAGATGCTTGCAGCTGAAAGAGAGTGTTGAGTGCTTGCTGCGTCATGCTGGGAAACCTGACAACCAGACTTGCCTCCACCTGTGCAAGGACGAGGTGACCACATGGGTGGACACCATTGTCAAAGATGACCAGGAAGCTGTGCTGTGCTTCTACAAAACTACCAAGGACTGTGCCATGATGTTCAGCCACACAGAGCTGCCCAATGGGAAGTCCATCCAGACGTTGCTCAGGGAGCCAGAATGTGGAACTGCCCCTGATGCCACGACCATCCTGCTGGCTGTGGTCGGTGGCATCCTTCTGATCGGGGTGGCTCTCCTGGCCATCTGGAAGCTGCTCGTCACCATCCATGACCGCAGAGAGTTTGCCAGGTTCCAGAGTGAGCGCTCCAGGGCCCGTTACGAAATGGCCTCAAACCCCCCGTACAGAAAACCCATCTCCACACACACTGTGGATTTTACCTTCAACAAGTTCAACAAATCCTACAATGGCTCTGTGGACTGAGGAGCTTTCTGAAGGGCTGGAGGAGGACTAAGGACAAAGATGAAGTGCCTTGGACAGGTCTTGGCTTGATCACGCTAGATAGACAAGCATCAAGATGCCCTCCATTAAGCCTGAGCAAGGGACCTGCTACCCACACAGGAGTTAGTCGGCCATGACCCCTGGCTGTGGGCCAGAAACATATGGGATGGGGCCACCTCCTTCCGGCCTGGGAGATCAAGGACACATTGGCCTTCTCGGCTTCCCTGCTGCCTCCAGCTTGCTGTCTGGATGAACTGCTGAGGTTGAGCTGCCTCTCCCTTTCCGGCCTGGTCAGACAGGCATTGGGGAGGGTCCACAGGTACAAAGCCAGTGTGCAGCTTGGCTTCTTCATGCATTTAAAAAAATATATAATACAAATAAAATACAAATATGATTATAATTTAAAAAATAAATCTTGGGCATTTATATACAATATGTAATAATTCCATAATAGAACAAGGTACTGTACTCATCACCTACATGATAATGGGATGTTTCTGATCTTCACTTTCCTCATAAGAGAAAGTATGTCATGCTTTACATAGAACAAATGAGATAACTTCTAGAAAATGTATCACAGTAGTTAGGAAATGAGTTATGTGTGCATTTACTATAAGTATGTGATACTAGTATTGGTAACAGAATTATAGCATCTGTGGTTCATTCAGAATGTAGAGATGAAAACAAAATTAAATCTTCAAAATTATAGGTAATCTGGGAGGCAGAGACAGGGGTATCTTTGTGAGTTCAAGATCAGCCTGATCTACACAGCAAGTTCCAGACCAGCTGGGGATGTAGGGAGACTCTGTCTCAAAAAGACACACAGACACACAGACACACAGACACACACACACACACACATATAATTAATATTATATATATATATATATATATATTCCCTCAGAAAATAAATAGGTTAATATATAGGTATCAAGTTGAAAAAAACTTAAAATCAATGTTTAAATTACAATTAAAATCCAGGCACAAGTGGAATCTTATTAAGGAGCTTACTCATTTTAACTAAAAGAACAAAATAGTCATCTTAGTGAAACAGTTAAGAAACTACTGAAACAAAAATCCTAACAAAGAAAATGTTGACACAAAGAAAATGTTCCTTTTCTAAGGTTTCTTGGAATAAATTTCAAATCAGGTAGAAACTCACTTATCTGCTGAATGGCAGCCTTTCAACTTAGATGGAAGTTAATCCATCCAATGTAACAAATAAAGAAATTAATCTGAAAGTTTCTTTAAAAGGTCTTAGCATTACTTACTGTCTCACTGGACTATGACAGGTTCTAACCCTAGCTAATAGCTACTATAGCACGTGACTTCCATCAATCATGCTTTTCCACACTTGACTACAAAACTGCAAACTGTGATGAAAACATCACAGGCAGTGTGGCTACATGTCTGATTTCCAGGCCTGACTGAGCCATCCATCCCATAGCAATCATACATGATGTCTCTTTTCCTCCTAACAGGCTTCTACAATAAATTATTTTAAATTCTTATTCATTAAACATTTATAAAAGATTAAGAAAATTGTTATGCAAATAGTTTTCACAGGTAGAGATGTTCGGGCCAAACTTTAAATAGTTGAAAAATTTTAAAAAACACAAATATCACAAAGACAGTGAGTTTTATGAAATGACTGTGACAATGTACAACAGAATAGTAGTGACTGCAGGCTTGGCTCCATGATTGTCAGTGGAAAAGGTTTTGCCCTTTTCAGTTTTGTAAAATGATCTTTTAAAATTCACAAAATATTTTTTTTTGGTCTTTTCCAGACAAGGTCTCCCTGTAGCCCTAGCTGTCCTAGAACTCGCTCTGTAGACCAGGCTGGCCTTGAACTCACAAAGATCCACCTGCCTCTGCCTCCCAATGATTAAAGACATGTGCCACCACCCCTAGCTCATAAAATATTTTTATAAAATAATTTTACTACATGAATAAAATGGGTTGGACTTTCCTCAGGTTATGTTTTTTTATTTGGAAAAAAAGTTAATAGTTTTCTTTTCCTTGAGAGAGAGTAAGGTAAAAAGCAATGTTTCAAATCTCTAAATAAATTTAAAAATAAATAAATGACTTTCAAAATAAGAAAACCCAAAAATGTTTTTTCTCCATTTGGAATTTTAACCTTTCAAATATCCCATCTTTAAAATATTCCATTAGTATGATAAATTCTACCAAGAAAGTTAATTCACTATACACACCTAAGTTTCTGTGTTTTTTTTTCTTTTTTTATATATCTAATTGTATTTGCTGTTCACAAACAGTTGTCTCATATATAGAAATATCACCATGTACCATTAATGAATAAACATTTACAAACATTTCTGAAACCTGAAAGATATTGAAAGATTTATATAATAGCTATGATATTGAAAAATGTCTTATACAAATATATTTATATGTAATGTATATATATTATGTACAATGTCATATATATTTGAAAAATGTCATACTTCTTAGCCAAATTTGAATAAAAAGTTATATTAACCAATTACTATCAACCACAGTTACCACTCTAATTTATCCACAGAACACAAGAACTCTCTTAAACAATTAAACAAGAAGTGATTAATAGATTAAAACAAACAAACAAACCCAACAAAGCAAACTTGTGTTTCAGTATTTAACATTCACTTCCCTTGTCTGTGGAAATGTTTCAGTAGTTAGCAAGTAATAGAGCTAGAAATGCTCAACTCCCTGAGGTCCCATTTTCTAGATGAGATGCAAAACTCCAGGCTTGACCCTAAGTGGCCATTAGAAATCCCAAGGCACTTTTCAAGAAAGTAGTAGCGTTCCTCTCAACATTCTGGCTTGATTCCAGCTAACTAATTAAACTCAGACTGTCTGCATAGTTGAAAATTGTTTTAATGTGAGGACACGATTTACTTGTTTAGTTATAGTGTCTAGTTATAGTTTTACAAGTCTTTCCTCAGACTTTCACAGGGAATTCTAAGGTTAATACTGTGTTTCTTGAAACTGAACTGGTACTGAAAAAAAAAAAAAAAAAGGAAAGGGAGAGAAAGAGGAGAGAGAGAGAGAGAGAGAGAGAGAGAGTGAGAAAGGAAAACTGGAAATCCGGTTCTGTGGGTATGCACAGTGATTTGGCAGGTTGTCAGGGGAGACACAGGAAGCCTTTAGAATTTGAAGATTCAACACAACAAAGCAATTTCTTGTTAAAGATGTCTTGAAAGAGGTAGACAATTATATGATACCTTTAGTGAACCTCTCTTTGGTGAAGTTAAAACACATTTGATTATTTCTTTCTTTACTCAACAACAAATAACAAATCTATACACATATATTAACTTGCAATTTATTTTCAGCTTCTTTTTTTCTAGGACATAATTTTGGACAGATAGTGCTACATCACACTTTTGCCTTCTGATGCTATTGCAGGAATTACAACTTAACTAAATGCTATCTCTTTCATTATTTGAAAGTAAGAGTTTTGACAAACATGTTTGCCAAACTGAAGATTTTATTGCCCAATATTCCTTGGAGCTAAATCCTGCCTGTTATGATGTGGTTTTGAGAACCAGATTGTGCCATTTCTTGCTGTTGTCCTTAAAGTCAAGGGGAGTCTTTCTTCTTTAAGGACTCATGATGAGAAACCATTTTCAATTGTGAGTAAGAAAACAAGATTCAACGGGTGATTAAATAGAAGATTTGTTTGGTGCACAAGAGGAAGTCATACCAAGTGTGGGTTCTGTACTTCTTTAATTTTTGTTTTCTATTGTGTGGGTATGGGGGGGCACATTTGTTACTGCGGAGGAGGTGAAATGTAACTGTGAAATCAGTTTTCTTGTTCCATCTGTGTGTTCCTGCTATGAAACAGGAAATACCTTCACACACTCAGCCACCTTGTCAGCCACAACTTGCAGGTTTCTGAAAGGCAGTTGAAAACCTCTCTTTAAAACTTGTGTCATTAATTTGATTTCTTACTTCTACTGTTGTCATTGTAAATTTTTAGCTCTTCCATTAAAAATCATTTATTATAACTTGCTTCTTTGAAAAATTCTTCATATCCTAGCTAACTAAATATTGAGACCTACATAAATCTGCATTATTTTTAGTATAGGTCAGGTAATCTGTTTATTGCTTATGCGCTTTTTTTCACTTAGTCCATTAAACTATTCTGGGATACTATTATTACAATCCAATAGCTGGACAGTATTATTACAATCCAAATCAAAGATAAGAACATAGGTTAGGGGACCAAGGTCACTTATATTTAAATAACCCTCCAGACACTGCCTTTATCAAGCAGTCTGTGAGACTCTATGCACCATCTGTGCCTGAGCAGGAAATGCAAATCTTCAAGGTACAGGTGCAGTATCTGTAACTAACTGGAGACCACATTCTTTCTCTAGGAGGATTCTGGCAGTTTGAATGAGAATGTCTCTCATAGGACATTTTGTCACCAGTTGGTGGCACTCTTTTGGGAGGCTTTAGGAGGTGGGGACATGCCTGAGGAAACGAGTCACTGGGGAACTTAAGCCTTGTGAATATCCTGCTACTCTTTGCTTCCTGATCCTGCTTGAAGATCTGAGTGCTTAGCATTCTGCTCTGGCTCTGGCCCCTTCTCTAACATGCCTCAGGGCACCTGATGGCTGAGGGTCTGACCCTGTCCCAAGGAGGAGCAAGCAGCATGGCCTAGGTGTGCAGTGGCGCAGAGTTGGGGACTTATGATTGGTCTTGGGAACTGATGTCATTTAGTTTATAAAAGCAGGCTGTAGCAAGGAATAAATTTGAATTTCATAGTAACATCATCACAGAATTCCTGGACGTTATTTTTATTAATTATCGTGCACATACAGGCTAAGGTAGGCCTGCATTTCCTTCAGGTGGCCAGTGGGTTGGAAAGAGATTCCTTCGTGGATCACCAATCTGGGTAGCTGGTGTTATGAGTGGGTATTGGCTGAAGGGAGGCGATCAGCATCAGTCTGAAATTCCTGTCCAGATTCTGGGCAGGTGAGAAGCCACGGCCAAGAGTGGAACACTTGTCTCATGGGTCCAGGCTAAGGGCCTGGGTTGAAAGTATCATCCAGCTGGGCTATGGGAAGTAGCCAGCTGGCCTCTGCTCCAAGGGGTCAGCTCCCCACAGTGTCTGCAAAGTGACCACTATGTCCCCCTTCCCCTTAGCAGGGCAGTGTGGTCCCTGTTTGGCATAAAAAGAAAGCTTCCTACACCCTTCATCATGCCTCCTGCCATGATGAACAGTAATCTCTCTAGAACTCTAAACTCAAACTGTTTCTTCTGTAAATTAAAGGAGAGGCCTAGAGATTTTCACAAACAATAGAAAGCATGCCTTCAGGATGAGACTGCACCCAGCCCAGCGAGGCTCCAATTTGTGAAAGGAAAAAAAAAGAGCCTAAGGCATTTTCTCCTAGAAAACTGCAACTCACAATGGTCTTGAATCTAGATGACACATGCCAAAGTCCATCCCAGGCTGGTAGCCAAACTTAGCAGTTTTAGAGGCATGAAAGATGCAGCAGTGAAGGTGTCATCAGTTCTTCCTCTGCAATTTCACAAATTCCCCAAGGCTAAGAGCATGCAACAGGGGTATCCCTGAATAAAGAAGGCCAGAATGGACAAAAAAAAAAAAAAAAAAAAAAAAAAAAGCTTTGGCCAGGCGTGGTGGTGCATGCCTTTAATCTTAGCACTTGGGAGGCAGAGGCAGGCGGATCTTTGTGAGTTCAAGGCCAGCCTGGTCTACAGAGAGAATTCCAGGACAGCTGGGGCTACAGGGAGACTCTGTCTCAAAAAGACACACACACACAAAAAAAGAAGGCCAGAATGAGTCATCCTGAGAAGCTGTGAAGGTGAAGCCTGTTTGGTTAGTGGAGATCCTAAGAAGACTTAGCAAGGCTAGAGCTGCAAGACATCCTCCTAGGAGAGCTGCCTACAGAGAGTGGTACCAGCTCAAGAAAGAGAGATATGTTGCACACAGCAAAGCTGGAGGGGTTGAGCCCTCTAAGCCTTTTGGAAGCAAAGTCCTAGTCCTGGGATATGGAGCTGTGTGATTTAGTTTTCAGTCTGGATTGCCTGCTGGGTTTTGGTGTCACTCCCATTCCCCCCTTTGGAACAGAATTGTGTATTCAGTTCCATTGAATGTTGGAAGAATGTAACTTGTCTTCTGATTTTACAAGGACTTACAGTTAAGAAACTGCTTTCAGAAGAGGGTTTGGACTCTGGACTTTTGAAGAGTATTGAGGCTGGTAAAGACTATGGAGACTTTTGAAGGTGGACTAAATGCATTTTGAATTTTACATGGTTTTCAACTTATGGGGGCCATAGAATAGAATGTGGTTTCGGAATGAAAATTTCTCCCATATGCTCCAAGTATTCAAACATTTTGTCCCCAAATGGAGGCTGCTTTGGGAAGCTTTGGGAGATGTGGCCATGCCAGAGAAAGACTGTCACTTGGGGTGGAATTCAAGAGTTCTTAAGCCTCCATGTATGTATTTCCAGTCACTCTCTTCTGTGTCTGCTTGAAAATGTGATTGAGGAGGGCTGGAGAGATGGCCTAGAGGTTAAGAGACCCAACTGCTCTTGCAGAAGACCAGGGATCGGTCCCCAGCACCCACATGGAAGCTGAGAACCATCATTAACTCCAGTTCCAGGGGAATCCGAGACCCTTTTCTGATCTCCGTGGCATTGCACGACACGGGTGCACAAACCTACATGTAGACAGTACACTCATACACATAAAAAATAAATAAAATTTTAAAAAATTCAAAAAAAGAAACTGAATGCTTAGCTTTCTACTACTGCTGCAGCCAACTCTCCACCCCCCCACCACCACCACCCCAGGATGGACTCTACTCCCTCTGGAACCTGGAACTGGAAGCTCAAATAAACTCTTCCTTTTATATGTTCCCTTGGTCATGATGCTTTATCACAGCAACAGAAATGTAACTGATACAAGGGTCTAGAAAACTTGTTAGTTATTAGTGAAGGAAAATCAGCCTGATAAGCGATGGAAGAACTGACCATTCCCCCAACCTTCCTCCAAACTCCAGGAATGAGATACACAGAACACAGAAACTTGTGGTCCCTAGCAAAAGACATCTGGCTTACTAGCCTCCTCATAGATCTGATTCCTGATCAAACACCCTATCAGAATTCCCTATCTCTCCTTCCCAGATCCCAGGAAGGAACAGGACACTACCCAATAAGCACCTTTTAGGATATGGGGAAGCTCAACACACTTTCTGAGACTTTCTGGATCCACCTATAAATCCCAGACCTCCCCCAACCCTAATGTACAACCTCCATTCCCAAGGGAAGGTTGCTTGCCCCTCCTGGCTCATAGAGCTATTTGCATCTCTTGAGCTTATATTCTGATCCTACTTCTTCATCACATAGCTTAATCACCCAAAATCTAACAATTAGGAAGGCAATTTTAGATTTTCAGGAGATACTGGACTGCATACTTCTAATGCCTATCTGTGAAATTGTAGTGCATTCCAGATATAAATAAACATGTCATCCCAAACAAACTAATGGCAAAATGAGATATGGCGTGGTCATGAGATATGGGAAAAGATTTGTATGTTCCAACAAGTCAAAATGTCACCAACTTAATGGCTGAGAAAGAAAAGATACAGCTTTGCATCGAGTAGGATGTACCAGAAAGTGCCAACAGAAAGGTTGGCCCATCTGAACATTGAAAGGAAGAAAAGCCTCAGATTGCTACAAACATCAAACCCCTCTCTGGATCCTACTTGTAACAACTATGTATAATGAGTCCTAATGAAACTTACCTTCTAGGTGCTGCAAAGGTTTTAATACGAGAGACTTTCTTACCTCCCCCCCATAGAACAAGGAGAAATATGATGATGATGTCATTCTCCAACTGTAAATTGGAGACAACTATTATAGAGGTAATCTCTTATAAAACCGGTAAAATTGCCTTCTTTAAATGACTAATAGACATAGGAACTGTGAAAAGGATTATTCTCTATTCAGAACCAAATATAATACTAAAGTCTCCTTAAGCTATGCACTTAAGCAAAGTATATTAATACAGGAGCTCTGACATTAGCAATGGAGTATTCTACCAAGGAGATGTTGGCCAGGAGATCCAAGCCCCCACAAAAGGTAAAGGCTCCTTGCCTCTAAACTGGGATACCTGCAAGAAGAGAGGCAATAAGGCCCTGCTGTCGAAGACCTGACATTAACATGGGAAACATGTATTGAGACCACACAGGAAAGTGTACAGATGGTCTCTGGAATACCAGAGAGTGTTACCAAAGGCCACTAAACCAATAAAGTAAATATGGGTCTCCTTGAGTCAAGCAAGACTCCTCCGTCAGCACCAGCTACACCTCACCTGCCTGGAAATACTGTGCAGCAGAGGTAGCCATTTGCCTGCATATCCCAAATCTAATTGGCTATTGGCTCTTGCCTTGGAGGAATAACCCACGGCTGATGCCACAAGCTTACATCCTCTAGTGGTTAGGAGATGTTATAAGCCACAGTAAGACCCTGTCATATTTAACAGAAAAAAAATGTAATTCATGGATTAACATACCATCCAAACATCTATGTCTATACCAAAGTAACCTACCATAACAATTAGTGCTGTTTAATACCTATATATCTAAATGCTTGTGCTTCATTAGTAGTATCAAAAGGTTATTCCTGGACAAACTGTCAGTCCATGAAAGGAAACAGCCAGAATTGGCCAGAGTCCAAGACAACAGCTCCAGAGAAAATAGACTGTTTTGCTTCTCATCCACCTGTGCCCCTTTTCTAAGCCCAGGGAACAATCTGCAGAAGAGAGGGCATGGTAGAATGTAAGGGCTGCGATTGGGGTGAATGGTGAAACTACAGCAATATAGCCTGGACACTCATTTGATCAACTTGATTGAACATACAAGTCCCCCCCCCCTGCTGGATGGTGGGACCAAGGGGCTGTGTGGGTTTGGGCACAACTGCTTGAAAATTGGTTTTACAAGAAGGATGCTTGTACCCATAAATTATCACTTATTGCTAAAAAATGAAAAAAACTGAGAGAAAGATGCAGGACAGTTATGGCAGAATGTATGATCTGGGATGGGGTGGGATGGGGTGGGGGGAAGGGAAAGGGAAATATGCCTGAACTGAATTGGAAAATGATGTATGAAATACACAAAGCATCAATAAAAAAAAAAGAATACCCTGAAAACTCAAAGGAGAACCATCTTCAGCCAGGCAGTTTCACACACCAGCTGATGTCACAGTTGAGTTTAGAATTACTGGTATTTGTTAATTTAAAAAATAAAAGGGGGTCAGGGCAGAAGGGTAGTCCAGTAAATGAAAATAACAGTTAATTTATCCTGAATAATGATAAGGTTTTCTTGTTTTCAGCGGCTTAAATTTAAGTAGATAATAAAGACT
Organism: Rhizomys pruinosus; assembly: GCA_009823505.1. Lineage (NCBI taxonomy): Eukaryota > Metazoa > Chordata > Mammalia > Rodentia > Spalacidae > Rhizomys > Rhizomys pruinosus. Next base: position 695,202 of record VZQC01003312.1, read on the forward strand.
ACAGTTCATTTAATAAAGGATGACAGGTGTAACATTTTTCCAAATAAGATTTCAGTCATTAGTTCTTAAAATAAATAAACTACCTTCAACTTGACTATAGCTTCCTGTCAGTTGAATGTTGCATGCATAACTATGAAACAAAAACCTTGAAAACATTTTTAAATATATCCTGAAGGAGCATAATAAAGAAAGACGGAATGCAGAGTGATAAGGTCACTTCTCTTGAAAGAGAATGGGAAGGAGAAAAAAGACCAAGAGGGGGATTTTTTTTCTTTATTTATATTTATTTATTTTTATGTGTATGAGTGTTATGCCTGAATGTATGTTAGTGCACCTGTGTCATGCAGTGCCTACAGAGAACAGAAGAGGGCGTTGGATCCCCTGGAACTGGAATTATGGATGATTGTTAGCCACCACGTGGGTGCTGAGATTTGAACTCCGGCTTTTGCAAGAACAGCCAGTGATCTTAATCACTGAACCATTTCTCCAGCTCCCGATTTTTTTAAGTCACTATTTTCTCAAATTATCCATTAAATGTCTGTTTAAAATATATTGGTGGCATAGCTTTGAATTAGCAGTTAATGTCATTGTTTGAAAGCATCAGCAATTAGAGAAGAACATGAGCTAATGATAGCCTAACTTCAGTATTATTCCTAAATTCCAGAAGATAAAACTAAAATAATATTATTTTGATCTCACCTAAAAGCTTTGCTTTTATTCATGTCCAGCCCTGAATATCTTCATGGTTATTTAGATGAAGTCATTTTCATTAATTTATTCCATTATTATTCATTGATTTGCTATTCAGAAGTTATTTTGTGATTATCCAAAATGTGATAGACCAGGTGCTAAAAATCTAAAAATCTAAAAATGAAAAATCATGGTTTCTTAGCACAAGGAAAGTATTATGTAAGTACTTTAACACTGGAAAAGCCACAAGCTTTAATTGATGTATGTTACAAAGTGCTACAGAGAAATCAGAAATGTACTGGAATCTTCCAAGAGAAGGACTGAGGAATAGATTTGTCCTCAAACATATAGAATGAGTAAGGTTTGGCAGAGGATGGCTGGATAGCAAAGGAGACCTCTAGGAAGACACTCAACATTTACAGAAAGCCAAGGAGCTGCAAATGGTGATAGCCAACAATCATTAAGTGTCCTGTAGCCACGAGGGCATGTAACAGTAAGGTGGGGAGGGTGGAGAGACATGAAGCAGACAGGCAGGTAGATTTTCATGGATGTCTCCATTTTCTTCATGGGTATCACAAAGTAATGAGAACAGCTTGAAAGTTGACTCAAGGGGCGGGGCTTGAGGAGATGTACTCTCTTGAATACCATCAATAAAATATGCATATGCATCTCCCCACAAAAAGAACAACATACATTTCATTAACAATAATGGATATAACACTGCTGTAGAGTGTTTATAGTTCTTTTTCAAAATTCCACTAATATTTTTGTCCCTAAGATAATTCTTAGTAGAATTAACTTTACCACCTTCAGCTCATTGTATTTATAAGATTTATAGAATTTATAGAAACTTAAGAGTTTTATCTAAACCAAAATATTACCGTTATGGTATTATTGTGAATTAAATGGCAATACAATCCTGATTTTGAAGACTTTATCAAAAGCATATTAATTAAAAATAATTTCACAGTTTAAGAATAATACTGGTCAAAGACGGCATCTATATCAAATCTGTGATCCCCCCCCACACACACACTGGTAATTTTGTAATTAGTAACCAATACATGCTATGATTCTTTCTTTATGTCTTCCTTTAATTTTTGAGAGTTTGATTGGCCAATTTATAGTTACTCAATGCCTATATTCATAGAGAAGTAGAAGATGGAAACATAATGTTTAAAAGTATATTTAACAGAAACTACACCAGGATACCATGACAGTTATGGTGACCAAGGCCACCTTCAGATGGAATGGTAATTTAATCCATTGGTTCCATCCCCAGCTTCATAGCTGGAGTTGTCCAACCCAGTCTGTGCACTCCATCTCAGTCCCAAGAGCTTTAGCATTGCTCTCCAGCTGCTGATGAGTCTCCACTAAAGCATTTTATAAGTGTTGTTCAAACCATTCTCAACTTCCTGGGTTTATTTCATTCTAATCTTTAAAGTTTAAAGATCACTGATTCACACTCCTCAGCCATTTGCTTTAGAAAAACAGCAGTAGGAATCCAAGTCGCCATAGAGGAATTTTTGTGATTAAGTATTTTTTTTTATGTTTGTAAGTGTATTTGCCTTCATGAGTATAACTGTACATGTATCTTGCAATGCCCATGGAGGTCAGAACTAGAATTGCAGATGGCTGTAGCCACCATTTGGATGCTGGGAATCAAGTTCGAATTCTCTCGAAGAGAACCCAGTGCTCTTAACCACTGAGCCATCTCTCCAGCCCTGCCATTGAGGAATTTTAATGTGATCCCTAATATACCTTTCTAGAAAATGATTCCTGCACCTCTCAACACTTCCTTCCCTTCATTCCTGAATCATTTGTATAGTTCCTGCAATTTGTTTAAGTGCTATCTAAGGCAATATGGAAAGCCAGGGTAGGAAATCATTTAGGAAATAATATACTGTGGCAATTTTCAAACCGTTTTATTCAGACCTTTGCCTGTTTCATTTAACATGATCTGCTTTGCGACCAGATTTCTTCCTTTTAGGCCAAATGCAACATATACCACTGATGTATTTTTCTAGAAAGAAATGAAATCACCATTTGAAGTATTATTTTTGTAAAAATGACTAATAATACACATATTTCACCAAAAGTTTTGATTTTTATATGTACTCCTAATAGAAAAAGGAAGATTTTATCATCATTATTTTATGGGTAAAAATATGATCACCTATTTGGAAAAGATGGAAAATACAGTGGACACTAACTCCAAGGTATAGTCATATATATGCATATATGTGTAACTACATTGTGTTCTTTTATATGTATACATATGTATGTGACATGGTATATGTGTATGCATCATTATATGTATATGGCAATGTGTCTAGGTATACATGTGTACACATGCGTATGGAGATCAGAGAACCACATCAGTTTTTTTCAAGACAAACTTGTTTTATCATTGTTAATATTATTACAACCTACTGTAGGGTACAGTAAAGGTTCTGTGTCTTATGCTAATGCTGTGTATTGAATGATTATGGTTAAATTATGTATGATTTAAACATAGCAAGTCACAAAGAGTAGTAACAAGATATCAAAGAGGATATTCTTCTGTAAGGGAGATAAGGAACAAGCTATTTTTAATATAACTAGTAGGTACTTTTTAAAGTATAAACATATGATTTCAAGTGTTAAATTTAGTAAATAGTTTGCATAAAATTAAAATGTAGATTTATCATCATCATCTATAGTTAAGGCTAAAACTTTTATGAAACTACACAATTGAATGTTACTTAGGAGCCCTTATTATTTCCTAATGGAGCAACTTTGAGCAGGCTCAATGAAGACTAAAAGATGACATGATTTAATTAGCAAAATGAATCAAATCTTTCATTATTATATTCTTGTCTCTTTTAGCTTCTATACCTTAACAACAACTGACTAAAATTTGTTGTTTTGTTGAAGTGCTCTCACAGTTTTTTCTATTTGATACATCATTTTTAGTGTTTACCTGATGATTTAATGGTTTAAAGCACTTTGTATTTCATTTAACTGAATTAAATGCCCACTCTGTCCTGTGTGCTTGGAAGGGTTCATAGACAATTGTTAGTCCACTTTAGATATGCATAAAGTTTAAGTCTAAAAAGCAAAGGAATCTCTAAAATAATGATAACTAAAATGAGATAAATAAATGAAACTTAACTAAATGTAATATTGAAAGAGGATTTGAAATGTCAAGATAGATACATGATACATTTGTCATGATATAGCTCTGGCTATGTGAAATAGATCTATTTAATGCATAGGAAAAATATGCTCAGTACTTAGAGATCTGTTTAACAGAAAGATCAGCATGCCCAGGTCGGATTGATAATATACATACTGTTTACATAAAAATTGCCTAGAAAAATATCTCTCTTTAAAATAACACAGATCAGTTTACGATGACCTTTTCAGCTGACATACAAAACTAAGAAAATACTCTAAAATATTATCAACATAAAAAATCCTGAACTTTAACATTTAAATACATTTCACAATATTTTAGAATGAAGTAATATAATATAGTCACTTAAAATAAATTACATAGTATTATCTCATTCCATTGTTTGTTTTATCCACACAAATGACTGAATGCCTAGTGTAGTCCAGGTAATGGGCAATGGGCTGAGAATACTTCATAAACACATACATTGCTAGTGCTCTCTTGAATCTACCATCTCTAAAAGATGTTCAAATGATTTTTTTGAAAATATGAGTGGTAGAATATAGAAAATTAATGACTTTCCATCACCAAGCCCTTTGTTTATTATTTCTATGGGCATTTCTATTATCATTTGCATATGTATCATTTACTTAGGTATTGTTTATTGCTGACAGCCTACTTGGTCTTGGTAAAATATAACCGCAACAATGTCATGGACTACTTGCTGTTTTAATTACTGGGTCCTCTCAAGCACCTTAAATGTTGTCTGCAATCCAGTAAATATTTCTTGAGAAAGTAGATGGGCTAGGCTTTGCTTGATAGCACTATGCAGAAGGAGAATTGAAAGTTAACATTTAGTAACTTTATCCAGCATTACCCTGATAGCTATAAAAAGCCAATATAAAATAAAGTTGATTAATTTTATCATGAGATACAAATAACAACCATGCTTATTCTGTGCAAGCTTTTGTTCATTCATCAAAAAGCCTAACTTAATAATCTCTTTTACTTAAGGCAATAGTGATCATTTAAGGAATAAATTGAATTTCTTGGCTCAAATATTCTTTTTCAGAGAGATCTTTTCTGAATGGCATGTGTATCCTTTGCATATGTATTGTAAATGCATGAAGAGTAGGCATTGACTCAGTTTGTGTCACAACACAAACAAATGAGTTCTAGGGAATATAAATATAAACTGGCACATATGATACAAAGTTCAACACGGTAAGCATTTCTAAGATATTTACTCATTTTAAGTATTGTTAGCTTTGGGGATAAAAATGTAATACCTGCTTTTTACCCATGTTGAGTATACACACATCCTCCCCAAGATCTTATTCATTAATTTGTCCATCACATGGAATGTATTAGTAATGCTCTATGGATTTGGAGTCATTAACCATGGCTGGGACAGGATTATTATCCTTTTTAAGATATAATAACTTTTTTTTCTTCATTCATTTGCTCATTTACAATTAACTAGTTTGACAAAGGGGGATAAATGAAAATATTGAAAGCATATATGCTGGGTTTATTATTATCATTATTAATTTGTTAATATGAAATATTCTTTCAATCAGCTGGTATGACATTTTTAAAGAATAAAACTTGCCAAATATCTAAGCTAATGAAATTTTATCATCTAATAGATTTGCTTAACTCTGTTGTAACGTTTAAAAATATCTTCAATCCATTGATACTTCTTCAACTAATCTAGACTTGCTAAATGTTTTCTTCTGCACATAATATTCACAAGTTTTGAAATACCTTTATTTTCATTATGTAAATTAGAGACCATCTAAAAAATTTAAATCTTGTACTGGGCGTAATGGTGCACAGAAGTAACAACAGAGCTTGAGGTAGGAGGGTTGCAAGTACAGGTCCACCTGGGTTCCACAGAAAGTTACGGAGCAGCCGCACTATGAGACACTCTCAAAAAATCAATTAAACAACAAACAGCAACAGAATAAAACACAACAGGAATAAATGAACAAAATCATTTGTAGACAGTCTGCACAGCCTTCATGAGTACCTTGTCTATCTTAGCTCTACATATACAGAGAGTTAAAAGACGCTGGCTGTGATAACGTGACACTTCCATAATTATTATGGAGGAAAGAGGAGCACAGAACACAGTAAGCCCCCAGAGACATGCTAAGCTTCACAACTTTTGACATGTTACCTGTAACATGTTTATTGCAGGATATAGTATTGACTCCACTGTGTAAGAAATCCAGTGAGTTAGAGACTGTATAGAGTCTTAGGAAATGTGAGCAGCTTCAATATGGCTGGAATAGAAACTTGGTGATTTTTCTAACAGTCATGTGACCATTCTGGCTGGGCCATTGGAGAGAGCATCAGTGTAGTGTCAGCCCTTTGACATTTTATTTATGAAAGAATACCTACTTAAAATTTTTGAAACACACTGTGGAGTGTTATCAAACTTGGTCTTGTGATTACTTCATTCTCACTAGAAAACCCTCACAGTTCTCAAGAAAAGTAGGGCACTGCCTATGTTTTTGTATATTTGAGAATTTCATATATGATTAAAGTCTGTTGTACTATTATACTACTTCCATAACTGCCAGTCTCCCACCACCTGCTGTGTCCCCTCCCTCTCTATTTCTTGTCCTTTACTTTGACTGTTATTGTTACATACATACATACATACACACGTGTGTGTGTGTGTGTGTGTGTGTGTGTGTGCGTGTATTGATAATGTACTAAGTCCATTAAGTGGTGTCCCTGTGTACTGAGTTTAGGGTTGTCCACTTTACATTAGATAACCTCTGGGAGCTAGTCCCTGAGAAAACTGAATCTCTCTTTCTATTAATTTCCTGTAGGTCTTCCATTGAAATAGGCCTTGAGACATGGATAGAACATCACCTTTCTTAATAAGAAGTGGTCTTTTCCACTACTACAAAATGCTCTTCAGAGCACATGACATTCTCCATACTCACCTTCTGAAGACACCAAGCAATACAGTATGTGTTGCCGTCTCTGCTCTGGCCCTAACATTCTAGGATCGCCATAATCCTTCCCAGATGACTTAATCACAACAAGATTAATAAAAGGGAGAAGAGACCACACTCAAGCAAGATTGATTTTCAAAGTATAGTCCTTAAACAATGGGTTGCTTGTAAAAAAGGAAATTGAGACAGAAGGTAATATGTAAAAATGGCTTCCATTGATCCGGTTTAGTCTTACCACTTAACATAATAAAAAGGAAGCCAGAGTTGTCAGTCTTGCTGTTCTATGTCTGGAGTTCATACCTACTTCTCCCACGCCTCCTTATCCCTCCAGGCCATACTTACATCTTCCACCTGCTAAAATGTTCCTGGCATCACATGCTGCTCTGTGGTCTAGGAATTCTGTTGCTCAAGAATTGATAGTACTCCCTCCTGTTGAGGTTTCAGCTCAATAATGCTCAGCAAATCTGCTTTTAACAACTCCTGCCTTTCTTTCTTATGAGAAGCACAAAGATGTAGAATTAGATTAATATTGATTTTAGTTAGTGAAACATTTTTGTGTTAGAACTTTGCATATTCACTATAATTTTCTTTCAGTGACTATTTTAAATAGTAAGGTAGTTATCTGATAATACAGGTCAAAAAAAAAAAAGATAAGATTTTGGTAAAACCTAAAGATAAAACTTACCAACCTAGTTCTCTGTTTTCTCCATTTGATTTATATGGTAATTCCTTCACTTTTATTTATGTGTTGTTTTATTATCTATAAAATAACACATATATTTTCATATACACATATGTTTCTGTATTATTTTAATTTTTAGATATTTTATAGGTACCAGGCTACATACAGTTTTAGGCACAATGTACTCATTTAACATTGGTTTATTGAGTGGGCCGTCACTGACCTATATTACTCTAGTTAACACATTTTGGTTACAACTGAATATTCCATTGTATGGCTCATTAATCTATTAATGACACTATCTTATTTTCTTAATATAACATACCAGTAGATGATCTTATTTGTTTTTGCCAATTTATTTTGTAACTATGAGTACCTTAAGACAGGGACTCATGTAGCCTAGGCAGTTATGAAACTTATGAGATAGGTGAGGATGACCTTGTGCTTCTGATGATCTTGCTTCTGTTGCCCAAGTGCTGGGATTATAGAGATGCACTATCATGGCCAGTTTTATGTTATGCTGGGGACTGAACCTAAGGTATTTATTTATTTATTTATTTATTGTTGTTGTTGTTGTTAGCTAAGGACTCAGCTATATTCCCAGCTCCTAGCACATCTTTTGAAGGACAACAGCTATTGCATATCTTTTTTAATCACAATTTCTGAAGATATTAATTCAGACATTATATAAATAAATGATGGGGGCTGAATAGATGACTCAGTGGTTAAGAGCACTGGCTGCTCTTACTTAGGACCCAGGTTCAATTCCCAACACCCACATGGTAGCTATCAACCATCTATAACTCCAGTTCCAGGGGATCCAGCACCCTCTTCTGACCTCTGTTGGCTTTGTATGACACAGGTGTACTTACATACATGCAGGCAATACACATAAAATTAAAATAATATATAAAATATTAAAAATTCTATAAATAAGTTAATGAATTCTTCACTCCAGATAAACCAGCTCCCTGTAGTTTCTTGCACAGGTGGGCATATTCCTTACTTCTAGTTACATGCTCTCCTGCAACTCTGCCACTTATTAACTCTGATTTTTTAATAGGTTTTCTTTTATTTTTTAAAGCCATTAGCTCTGATTTTTAAGTACTCTAATATATGCAAGCATCTATGTTCCTGCTGATGTACTTACACTTTTACACTGGAGAAAATATCATTATAATGAAATTACATTTATGAAAATGTAAGTCAGAGAGTATATATACAATACATGCTATGCATTAAATACTTAGGAAACAATAAGAAGTATTAGTATTATTGCATTAGTTACTAGTTTCATTGCCAAGAATACAGCCTTCAACCATATGAGTAACTCTTTTCTGATCTGTGTGCTACCAAGTCTAGAAATTAAAAGTTCAAACAAGGTTCTAAATTTCAGGTTCCTTCATTTGCTGGCCAAGTAATGAGCAAGTTTCCTCTTTATTTATCATGACTGCTTTGTTTCATAGCACATCTATTTTACATTTTTGAATTAGAGATATAATTATTTATCAATCGTTTCCATAATTTGACCTGACTATTAATATTGTTTTAAATTAATTGTACACTTGTTCCTACAAGTTAATGTGAATCTGCACTAAACATTTGAAAAGTCATGAAGCTCAATCTTAAGTGGAGCAGTTTAATATCAACATATGTATTTCATACCTGAATATATCAAGGCATCAAAGATATTTTAATATTTAAGCATGTGACATGAAATACAATATAACCCAGTTTCCCAAAAATATTCACAACATAAGCAAGAGTTTTATTTTTCCATTATCCCTAAATTATATTTTTATTCATGTTGTATCATAAATTAATAAGGCAGTGAGATAATAATATGGGACATGACCAGAATTTGAACATTTTTATAAGGCACAAAGGCTATGAGATTCTAATACTGATGAATAACTATTCCATGAAACGTAAATAAAATAAAAGAGAATATATTTAAAAAGAAGTTGGAATACCTAGGGTTTTTTTTGTTTTTTTTTTTTTTTTGGTCTTTTTAAGACAGGGTCTCCCTGGAGCTCTGGTTGCCCTGGAACTCTCTCTGTAGACCCGGCTGGCCTTGAACTCACAGAGATTCCCCTGCCTCTGTCTGCCATGTGCTAGGATTAAAAGTGTGTGCCACCAGGCCAGGCTGAGATACACATTTTTAAAGAGTTACATAAGTTCATCATAAGCAGGAAGTAGAGGGATAAGTTTACCGATAGAGCTGGCTAAAGAAAAACCACAAGGAAGCCAGAGACCCAAAGTGGCAAAAAAATATTTTTGATTTTGCAAAATTTTAATATTTCAGAAAATCTGATGTTTCATTCTTTTTATCTTAATGTGTATGCATGTACTGCCTGTGTGTATGTACATACACCCATGTTGTGCAACGTCTAAGGTCAGATCCACTGAAACTGCAGTTACTGACGATCGTTAGCCACCATGAAGGTTATGGAATGAAGCCCAGATCCTCTGCAAAAGCAGCCAGTGCTCTTAAACATTGAACCATCTCTCCAGCCCCCAATGCTTCCATTTTTAATATTAAAATTCAGTGTTAATTAACTTTAAAATTTTGCTCAAATATTGAGTTAAGTGAAAAATAGGTACATAACACAGTGTTTGACATGGTGAAATGACAAAAATATACTAGGTAGGCCAAGTTATCATTTTGTCTACTTCAAATAAACCCAGTCTACTATTGAAAGAAATTGTTTCACCCCAGGAAGTCTCACCTTATGCTTGTTCTCTACTGAGTTTTCTGTATCAATTTCAAATTCGAGGAGGTTTCAGAGCTTTTTTAACAACTTAAGTACTGAGGATACACCTCAACTGAATGTGTGTTTGGTAGGCACGATGCCTTGGGTTTGCTCTCTAGCATCACATACACACACACACACACACACACACAGTCACAGAAACAGACACTTGTACACACAGACACACACATGTATACACACACACAATCTTATTGTTATCCTAATTGATTATCAGTATTTTCAAACCACCAAATATGAGGAGCATATTCCAGTAGGGACCATTTCCTATTGACTCTGCTGATGTTACTATATCTAAGGTATTTCAACATAAATATGAACTATGATGTAGTTTCTTTAAATAATACTAATGTCTTCACTGTGTTTGGCAAAGGAAAGAATCCACTAGCTCTTCCTCATAATAAGAAACCTGTTCTGGTATACTGTAGTCACAGGACAAATGCGGTGTCAAGCCAAGGAGACATATTAATTTTTTTTTCCCCAAGAACATCTTCAGTTATCAGTACTTGAAAATGACAAAAGGTAAATAAATACTATTTGGATACAAAGAGTCAAATCATCATTGCAGCTTTTTTTCAAGTTAGTTTTCAAGAAATATTAACCATTATATCTCATTCTACTGATAACATCATTACAGACTTAAAAGTCACAGATCTGAAAGAAATGTTGATTATTGTAAGCTATACATATGCCTGAGCATTCTATCATGACTGAGATTGAGGATTTCTGTATTGTAAATTAATGGCAACAGTTTGGAGCCATGCTCCTCTCGCCAAAACATATTATCAAAATTGTAACCATTATTTCTTTCATTTAAAAAATGACACAAATAAAATATGATTCTATTTCTATGAATTTTTGTCTCTGATGATGTGATTTATCTCATATACTATTTTATATATAATTAATTGTAGATAAAATAATCTTCATCAAATAATGAAAGAAACTCTAATGGAAAGGAGACCTAATTAAAAAAAAAAAAACCCCAAAAAAGAAAACTAGCATCTTCCTATATAGGAACCAGTTAGATTACACTGAGTACAATTTCAAAATGATAGTAGGCATATAAAAATATGTGAAGTTTTCTGGTAAGATCAAGGAAAGGGAGAGGTTGGAATATCTGAAGAATCCATACTATATCTAAACCTGATGACACAGAAATAGCTACAGGCAGCGGACTGGCTAAAGAATGTATTTGCAAGTAGTATAATGACTTCCAAATTCTAAAATCCTTGGTTCACATTTCAGTTTGGCGGCCATGAAGTCTTCAGAAATTTATCATATTTTTTCTGCTAATACCTCTGAAGATAACAACTCTTAAGATGAAGAAAATATCAGATTAATATAAAAACTATTAATATAAAAATTGCCTAATCAGTGCCTGACAAATATCAGGTGCAAGGCTATCTCCTGACTACAAGGATGTCAGCCTATCAGAATGACCAGTATAAAAATAGTAAACAAGTTTCATATTGCTTTTCTTTTTTTTTTTAATTTTTTTAATTTTATTTATTTCTGTATGTGTATGAATGTACTGTCTGCATGCAGGTGTGTGCACCCGTGTCATGCAATGCCGCAGAGGTCAGAAGAGGGCGTCGGATTCCCCTGGAACTGGAGTTCTCCTGGAACTGGAGTTTCGGACGGTTCTGGGCCGCCATGTGGGTGCTGGGAATCGAACCTGGTTCCTCTGTAAGAGCGGTCGGCGCTCTTAACCGCTAGGCCATCTCTCCAGCCCTCATATTGCTTTTCAAATAGGGAGTATCTCCATTGTACAGAAATAAGGTAGTCTTCTCTGTCAGTCTCGATGCCAAAGAGAAGCTCCTTTGGCATGCTCCCTTCTTATCAGAGAGGAGTTTCCTTCAAGAATATCTCAACAGAACTAATTTTGCAACTCTTAGGCCTGATCATAAAATAGTCATATGTTCTAATCAAGGCTTGGCAGGCAGAATTTGCACAAAGTCATCCTTAGTCATTAACAACATAGATAGGATTACCTTCCTAAGGCCAGAAAGCAAACTAATGAGTATAGGCTGGCAGCCAATTGAATGTATTCATGTTGAGCTCTAGGAAGATATTTTCACTGTAGGTATTTTGTGACTAGCATAATTATTTAAACAGAAGGGTCATTCTTGGTGAATGCAGCACATGTTTCCAGAATTATTCTAAATGGATATTGTATTGGACTACACTAAGTTTTACACTATCTTACCTGAAAGTATAACATTTCTAAAAATGTATCTTTTATATATATATTGTGTGTGCACGTGTTTGTTTATTTGTTTGTTTGTGTGTGTGTGTGTGTTCAAGTGGTGGTGCACAAAGGCACGAACGTCATGTGCTAAAAAATTATCTTTTGCAACCCAGAACTCATTGTTCAATTTGAGTTTTGATACATACAAGAAGGAATATTACAAGATAGCTGAAAGTGATAGTGTTGAGAGAGAAGATGATGTAGGAATGAGGCCCACCCTGGACTGCCTGATTCTGTGCCTGGGGCAACTTACCTCCTAAGAAACTGAATGTGTGTGACAGAGCATGTGAGGAACCTTATCACACAAGAAAAAGGTGCTTCTATATGGAACTCAAAATTCTGAACTTGGGAGTTACGATGTAAGAAAGAAAGGAATTGAAGCCAAGATGGTGGTGAAGGCAGAGCACTATTAGCAAAGGTGACTCTCTGCTCAAGGACTTAAAAAAGACTTCAGGTCTCTTCATTTTGTTAAGAATCTTGAAGATTCTATATTAATCTCAAAATACTGAACTCAAGACTCGGCAAGTAAGAGGGAAAATAATCGGAGTGAAGATGGCAGAGCCAAATGGGGCGGCCTATCCAAGTACCCTGGGGTGCTCAAGGTCAGCAGACTGTCATCATCACCCAGTAGCTGTCAAGACCTGGCTGCAGTCTTCAGCAACTTTAGGAATCTGAGAAGTCTACAGATTTCAGAAAACGAACTAGGGGACATTGTTGTAAAGCTCACCATGAAGCTGTGAAACCTCTTAACTACTGCTCAGAGAATCTTGGATTGAAGGCCCATGGGTTTATTGCTGTAGGGACCTAGCTTTTGCTTTTACTCACCCAAATAACCCAGTGGAGAACCAATCACTTGGCAAAAGTGGGGTCATTGTGCTGAGTGAGACCTAGAAATAGCCAAAGTGTAATCTGCATGCAAGGACAGCAAACAACTAACTTTGATGAGTGTGCTGGATAGCTTTAGTATCAACTTCACACACCTGGGTTGAGGGAGCCTCAACTGAGGAATTGGCTCCATCAGAATGGCCTGTGGCCATGTCTGTAGAGAATTGTTTTGATTGTTGAGCAATGTGGGAGGGCCCAGCCCACTGGGGTGGTGGCATCCCTGGGCAGGTTGTTATGTACAGTATAAGAAAACAGGCTGGGCATGGGCCATGGGAGCAAGCCAGTAAGCAGCATGCCTCCATGGCCTGTGCTTCAGCTCCTGCCTCCAGGTTCCTGCCCTGATTTCCTATGGTGGGCTCCCTCAGTGATGAACTGTGACCCAGGAGATATGAACCAAATAAACCTTTTCCTCCCCAAGTTGGAATAGGTCAGTGTGATTTGTCACGGAAATCAGAACAGAAATTGGTACCAGGAGTGGGGTATTGCTGTGACAGACCTGACCTTGGTGTTTTGGAGGAGGATTGTGGAAGCATTTGGAACTTTGAGCTAGAAAAACCATTGAATGTCAAAAGTTCATTGCTGTGGAACTTGGAACAGTTTTGCTGAAAGAGTTGTAGATAATGGCAGCCTGGCTTATGAAGCTTTAAGGGGAAGCAGAGAGCATCAGGGCTGTTTGTATGATATTTTTAAATTAAGGATCTGTGGGTTCTGGTCAGCTGGGGCTGAAGAATCAGCTGTAAGTAACAAGAGACTAAATCCTGCAATGAAACCTTTGTTATACTGGGACAATTGATCTGGTTAGCTGGGGCTGAAAAATCAGCTGTAAGTAACAAAAGACCAACATCACTGTGGTGAAATCTGGGAAGAATTTGCTCAGGGTCAACACACAGAAGTTGTTCAAAGGGGGCCTGACCCTCCACTTCAAGACAGAAGCAGGACTTGGTAATGTGTAAGAGTCTCTTAAATGGTTCTAGTGTTGAAATGTGAAGGGATCACAGAGAGCAGCTGAGGCTTGGCACTGCTAAAGGCCAGGAAAGGCCATTGGAGAAAGTGCACCTCGGTTGCAGTGAAGACCCCAGGATTTCAGGGGTCATGGAGAGAAGCTGAGGCTTTGTACCCAGAGAGATCAGAAGAGACCATTGGTAAAGGTGCTGCTTCAGTTTCAGTGGGGACCCCAGATTTTTGGAGATGCCAGGAACATGGGATGACCACCAAGAACAGCAGCAGGTGTGGAATGGAGCTGGCCTGGGCTTGCAAGATGAGCTGTGTGTGCTGTGGACAGCAGAGTCAGAGAAGGGGAGCTGCTGAAACTCTTTGAAGCACGGAAGATTGTGAGTGAATACTAGATGTCCAGCTTTGAGCTACTTTGCTGTACTTAGGTTTTGCTAAGGTGTGCCTGATTCTTCCCTTTGAAATAAGGCAGTAATTGTTTTTATTTTACAGAAGCCCACAGTTAAGAGACCTAAAATTTGTTTTTATTTATTATTTTATGTGTATGAGTGTACTGTCTGTATGTAGGTTGGTGCACCTGTGTTGTGCAAGAACTTTTAAGTGTTTGGACATTTTAAGAATTGTGGGGCTTTTAAAATTGTACTGTCTTATGTTGTGATTAATGTTAACATCATACCTTGGGAACAAAAAATGGAAAGGTGATGGTTTAGTAGTGTTATGTTTTATGTGTCAAGGTGACAAGGGGTCAATTGTGCTGGATAACACACCTGGGTTGAGGGAGCCTCAACTGAGGAATTGGCTCCATCAGAATGGCCTGTGGCCATGTCTGTGGAGAATTGTTTTGATTGTTGAGCAATGTGGGAGGGCCCAGCCCACTATGGGTGGTGCCATCCCTGGGCAGGTTGTTGTGTACAGTATTAGAAAGCAGGCTAGACCTGGGCCAGAGGAGCAAGCCAGTAAGCAGCATTCCTCCATGGCCTGTGCTTCAGCTCCTGCCTCCAGGTTCCTGCCCTGATTTCCTATGGTGGGCTCCCTCAGTGATGAACTGTGACCCAGGAGATATGAACCAAATAAACACTTTCCTCCCCAAGTTGTAATTGATCAAAGTTATTTGTCACAGAAATTGAAAGGAAACTAGAACAATGAGAAAAACCAAGCATTTCTGATCACTGAGGAAAAGAGAAATCCCTGTTTGATATTCCTTAGTAGTATGTAAGAAAACAGTAAATAAGAGGGAAAATCCCCTTCCAAGAAACATGAATATATTCTGACCTAAAACTTTGTACACAGGACAGAGAGCAGGCCCTTACTTTGGCACACCTCTGTTTAAGAATTACAAATCTGGTCTGGAGAGATGACTCAGTGGTTATGAGCACTTGCTGCTCTTGCAGAGGACTTGGGTTCAATTCTCAGCACCCACATGGCAGTTAACAATCATCCATAGCTCCAGTTTCAGGGAAACCCGATGCCTTCTTCTGACCTTCATGGACATTGCAGGACATGGTTGCACTTACATACGTGAAGGCAATACACACATAGACAAATTTAAAAAAAAAATAAGAAATTTTATTATTGAACATAACATTATCTAGGATGAAACTTCACTGGTTAACAACAGAAACTTAAAAGACAAAGTTCATCTGAGACTATAAATATGGAAATGTTCAGTGCATAACTTGTCAATAATCTCAACAAACACTAACACTTAGCTGCTTAGAGTATCTGAAGCCCAGAACAACTGTAACTTAGGGTTAATTGCTCATAACGTAGTCAAATTTAAAAATGAAATATAGCCAGGCATAGTGGCACACATCTTTAATCCTAGCACTCCAGAGGCAGAGGCAGGCAGATCTTTGTGAGTTCAAGACCAGCCTGGTCTACAGAGTGAGTTCCTGTCATGAAAAGACCAAAAAAAAAAAGGTATATAGCAGTTGGTTACTTGAAACAGTATCTATAGAAGTCATGGATGACTCATGCTAATAAAAAGATCTAATGTTTCCTATTGGGATTCAGTTTCAAATGTATAGTCATAGAGCAGCATTTTTTCTTATTAATATATTTTAAAAGAATTTCACCAAATGAATGTAGACAAAGTTGAATAAATGGACTCGGTGGTAATGTGTAAGCTTTCCAAACCCCAGACTTTTTTGAAAGATTCTACAATGATCTAGTATGGAGTTTGCTTAATATTTACAAGGAAAGATGTTTAAGTTCATTAAAATTGCAGTGGCCAAACCATGTAGATTAGGAGTCTAAAGAGTGTGTTTTCATGCTCAGGTCACCAATATTCAGCTTTGCCACCCAAAGCTCAGGGAAAACTTCAGAAGAAGGTGCAGAATGATTGTAGGAGCCAGGGAGAAAGAGCAAGAGCAAATGGAAACAGAATCCTACAAGTCCATGGGACCATGCTGATTAACTGTAGTATTAGTGCCAGCATGCACAAGACCCATTTAAGTACAACCAGACAAAATCCCAGCATGGAACTATAGAAATGGGTAGCAGGACCCAATTTTAGCTGAAGAAATATTAGCAGCTGATTTTGGTTGGGTGAAGAAGAACTGGCCCTAAAGAATGGCCAGGAGAGTAATTTGATACAATAGACCCTAACAAAAATGACAGAATGCATGAATACAGGGAAGGTGCTGTGGTGGTGGTGGGGTATGTCATTGGACAAGTGAGTATAAAGGAGATCAAGACTGATTAAGAAATTTAAGAAAATGAAATTTTGCATGAAATATATAAAAAATAAAATATATGAGCAACTTGATCTATAAAAAATTTGCAATGGCTATTGGAACATTAAATCATGGAGGATTTTAGTAGATTTAATTGGTATTGCATGTTGTACTTTGTAAACCACCTCTACCCACCTTGAAATGATTCTAGCTAGATCTGCAAGAGGTTATAAAAAATTAAAAATATATTATAATATTGTTGGAACAAATCACACAGACCAACATCCTGGCTCCATTAAGAGTCTACACTATGCCTTATCATGTGTCTGGCCTTGTTATGAATTAGACACAAGGAATCCACCTAAAATCATTTGTTATATGAATTCAGGGTTAGCAAACCATGTAGGAAATACATGTATTATTTTAGAATTTTAGATAATTAACAAAAATATAGCATGTGACAATCCTTGACAAACTTTCTATTTTGGAGGTCTGAAAATTGTATCTCATGATGTGTCATCAAAGTAAAGCCAGATTTAGCAAGTAGAGTCATCACTGAATTGAGGCAAATTCTAAAACATCTCATCAAAATCATTTCCTTTCATCTGTTCACTTTGTCCAATTCCCTTCTATACCTAATTGACTTTGACCTTGTCATTTTTCTTTGATATTCTGATAAAGATAAGGTAGTTGCCTGTGGGTTTCTTGGCCAACATAGATTTAAGGGAAAATTCACTACAATGCAGCTTCTTTTGATCCTATTATATAATAGTACGAGGAAATACTGATGTCAAATGAAGCATCAGTAAAAACACAAGGTCATGAGGACAAGGTGGAAAAGCATGGCTAGGTTTTTCAGTGAATTCCCTAGAACTCCATTGTTTTGGAACTGAAATGTGGAAGAATACAAAACATGAAGAAAATGTATAGCATTCCATATATATAATGTTTCTTTTATAAAAAAAGATTGAGTTGGCGCTGGAGAGATGGCCTAGTGGTTAAGAGCGTGGACCGCTCTTACAGAGGACCCGGGTTTGATCCCCAGCACCCACATGGCGGCCAAGAACCGTCTGATACTCCAATTCCAGGAGGACTCCAGTTCCAGGGGAATCCGACATCCTCTTCTGACCTCCGCGGCATTGCACGGCACGGGTACACAAACCTGCATGCAGACAGTACATTCATACACATAGAGAAATAAAATTAAAAAAGAGATTGAGTTATGTTTATTTATGTGTATGTGTGGGTCTATGTAAATGTGTGTCTATAAGTGTCTATGGAGGTCAGGAAAGGGGGTGTTCGAGTCTCTGGACCTGGAGCAACAAGAGGTTGTGGGCTTCCTGATACAGGTCTTAGGTATTGAACTCAGGTCCTCTGGCAAAAAGACAAGCACACTTAACTGATGAACTGAGATGCTGAGCCATCTCTCCAGTACCCTCCCCCTTCCCAGTGTAGTTATTTTTTTTTATTTAATTTTTATTGATGGTTTGTGCATTTTGTACATCATTTTCCAATTCAGATCAGACATATTTCCCTTTCCCTTCCCCCCCACCCCCACCCCATCCCAGATCATGTATTCTGCCATAACTGTCCTGCATCTTTCAGGTTTTTTTTTTCTTTCATTTTTTAGCTATAAGTGATAATCCATGAGTATAAGCATCCTTCGTGCAAAACCAATCTATAGACTGTTGTGCCCAAACCCCCACAGTCCCACCATTCAGTGGAGGTTGACAGCAGTTGTATTTGTTCAACTCAAGTTGATACATGACGTGCCCAGACTCAACCAGTCCGCTTACGTTTCCCCGCTCTCCCAGATCGCCCCAATCGCAGCCCTTACATTCTACCACGCCCCCTCTTCCGCAGGTTGTTCCCTAGGCTTAGAAAAGGGGCACAGGTGGATGAGAAGTAAAACAGTCCACTCTCTCTGGAGCTGTTGACTTGGACTCTGGTCAATTCTGGCTGTTTCCTTTCATGGGCTGACAGTTTGTCCAGGAGTAACCTTTCGATCCTACTAATGAAGCACAAGCAATTAGATATATAGGTATTTAAGCAGCACTAATAGTTATGGTAGGTTACTTTGGCATAGACACATATGTTTGGATGATATGTTAATTCATGAATTACATTTTTACCCCCTGATAAATATAACAGGGTCTTACTGTGGCTTATAACATCTCCTAACCTGTAGAGGATGTAGGCTTGTGGCATCAGCCATGGGTTATTCCTCCAAGGAGAGAGCCAACAGCCAATTAGATTTGGGATATACAGGCACATGGCTGCCTCTGCTGCACAGTATTTCCAGGCAGGTGAGGTGTAGCTGGTGCTGATGGTGGAGTCTTGCTTGACTTTTTTTAAGTATAAAGAAAGGTTAAGTGGGGCTGGAGCGATGGCCTGGCGGTTAAGAGCGCCAACTGCTCTTGCAGAGGACCCGGGTTCGATCCCCGGCACCCACATGGCGGCCGAGAGCTGTCTGAAACTCCAATTCCAGGAGAACTCCAGTTCCAGGGGAGTCCGACGCCCTCTTCTGACCTCCGCGGCATTGCACGTCACGGGTGCACAGACTTGCATGCAGACAATACATTCATACACATATGGAAATAAATAAAAATTAAAAAAAAAAAGGTTAAGTATAAGTAAAATACAGGCAACAAAATCATATCAGATCTTTAAACTTTTGTTTTTGCTATGAATAGATTGTGTACTGTGCATTTTTCATCCAAGACATAAAGTTGAAGTAAATATGATAACGTTAATAATATGGATATTTTATATATAATGGCTATTTGGGATGTCTTCATTGACAAGGCCACACTTGGAACTTCACTGAATGAACTTGCACTTAGCTCATAATTGTATTTTTTGGTTAAGTTGATTATAGTGACCAAATTTTGATCCTGCATCCAGATAACATGGTAAAATAGCCATAAGGAGTATCCCCAGGAATCCTTCTGTTGGCTTACTCCGAGCAAGGCTTACAAAGAGCATTCTTTGCTCAACAATAAACACATAGCAACATGTATGTGATATTTTTATTAATTTTAATTGAATTTTGAAAATTTCATACAAAATATTTTGATCATATTTAGATACTTTTCCATATCTGTACTCTCCCTTAATAACTTCTCACCCAATTTCTGTATTGTAATATATTTATAAAGTCTTGGAGTCATGTTTGTGTCCCCAGAGTCCCTTTGGTATGGGTTCATCCACTGGAGCCTAGATAACCTACCAAGAATCTCACCCTTAAACCAGAGTTAATCTCTCCTTCCTAGCAGTGGTGTATTTAAAATTCTATATATCTATGTATCATATAACACACATAAAATTATTGGTAGACTCATCTACATTCAAATATGTTTCTCATTGAACTAGTTCATAGCCCAGGTAGGTGGTGAAAAACTTTCAGTTTTTAATAGGTTACCTACAATATGCTTACAAAATTCAGATGTAAGATCTAAGTGAAAGGTTAAAAATACTTGTGTTATCAAACCAGTTAGTAATTGTAGAGATTACTTGAAAACTGCCTGTGCATTTACAAAGGGCCCTTTGAAGGACTCTGCACCGAGGGATGCTCCAGAGGCTTAATATAAAATGTAGAGGATTTAACTTAGACAAGAGGAAGATTATGGACAGTGATGGATGTTTAGCACGGGCATATATCCTAGAGATTCCTCTGAACATGTTAAGACCAAAAGGGTTTTATAGCCAAACATTTAAAGTCACAGATTTCCAATTCAAATGTTTAGATTTTAATTTATGTCCTTAGGAACTATAAAACTTGAGTAAGTTAGTTAACTTCTCCAGGTCTCAGGAGCTCTGCCCTTTTTTTTAAATAAAAAAATAAGGTAGTGACTGAGTCTTTAATGATAAATACATCATAACCCAGAACACAAGTCATCTCACTAGGCATGGAGTGTCATCTTCTATGCATAGGATGTATGTTCCCAGGGGGCTACAGGGAATGAAGGATGGCAGATTTTCAAACAATGAGGCTATAGAGATGAATCAGAAGTGGTTCATCATCTTGGAGAAATATATAAACAAGTGGGGAAAGTGACTACAAGGCTGGAGGTCTGAAGGCCTGCGTGGTTAACGGGTAAATGTCAGAGTGCATCAACTGAGGAGCCCCATGATTCAGGTAGTGAATTACATGATGCTATTTTATTTACAAATTTTAGAGAACCAGAAATTGAAAATGGGAAATACAGGAGTGTGAAAAGCCCACCATCAAACCTATTTTACGTTTACTGAATGTTTGTAGTATAACAATGTGTAGTTTACATAATGGTGGAAGGATTCTGTGGTTTGACTTTGAGAGTAATTTTTCTGTGTGGATAGAGCAGAGGCACCAGATCCTAAAATATGAATGTTATCCAATATATTTGCTTTCAACAACCACTATAGGCTACCAATGCCCCTGATTCTCTTTTGGACATTTTTGTTTTATGTGGATGAGTATTTTTCCTGCATGAATGTAAGAACCCCCAGGTCTTGCAGTATATATGAAAGCAAGAAGAGGGGGTCTGAACCCCTGGAACTGGAGATATAGATGGTACTCTTACCTGCCCAGCCAGCTCTCTAGGCCTATGGGATGCTTTCTGCTTAAAGAGACAACACTAAATTATAAAATATAATGTGATATTAAGAGGTACATCTAGGATCCATAAAATAATTATTGTAAAAACTCTTTTAAAAGTGAAATATATTTGTGATGATTATGATCTTACTTATTTTAATACTTATTTATATTTACTTTGTATGTATGAATGTTTTGCTTGTATGTAGGTAGGTGCACCATGTCATGAAATACCCATGGAAGTCAAAAGAGAGCATTGGATTCCCTGTACCTGGAATATCCTTGGAACCAGAGTTAATGAGTGGTTGTTAGCCACCATGTGGGTGCTGGAAATCAAACCTAAGTCCTTTGTAAGATCAGCAAGTGCTCCTAAATGCTGAGCCACCTCTCCAGTCCCAAAGTTATTTATTTTAAATGATTACTTAAAGTCATCAAAAGTACAGCATAACTTGTCAATTAGATAGTCCAAGCTATAAAAGTATGAATAGAGCAAACATTCCTCAAAATATGAGAAATAGAATTGGAAAGGAATAAATGGGAGGGATTGATTCTAGAATGGCAAAAAATATTTACAGGAAGTTCTATGCAGGCTTGAGAATTCAGGGTCAGTCCTAACTCAATGACTTCAGTTTCTATACTTGCAATCACTTGATGTTTTCATTTGGGAAAAATAATTAAGTTTATAGTGAGTTGGAAGACACCCGCATGGGCATAGGAAAGCTAGGAGAACTATTCCAGTTCCCAAAGGCACACTATTCATATTTCCAACAATACAAGATGGAGTAGCACAAACTTGTTTTCAGTCAATTTTTAAAACAATCTTTCAGAAAGAAGGGTTTCAGTGTAAGATGTGTGTGCACATCTGTCATTATACAAAGTAAAATGTTTTCAATGTTTTATCTTCTTCCTGATTTCAGCTTTCGCAAACAAACAAAATTTTACAGCACGCAATTAGTAATAAATCATGTATCAACAAATTCAATATTATTACATTTATCTTTTTTTTTTTTTTTTTATTTCGGTATGTGTATCAATGTACTGTCTGCATGCAGGTCTGTGCACCCGTGTCGTGCAATGCCGCGGAGTTCAGAAGAGGGTCTCGGATTCCCCTGGAACTGGAGTTCTCCTGGAACTGGAGTTTCAGACGGCTCTTGGCCGCCATGTGGGTGCTGGGGATCGAACCCGGGTCCTCTGCAAGAGCGGTCGGCGCTCTTAACCGCTAGGCCATCGCTCCAGCCCCTACATTTATCTTAACACTAAACATTTTACTATTTGAAATATGTCTTATATACCAAATTGCCCTGAAATACCCCAGTGAATCTGTGGTTGGCACGGTAACTGCATTGGAGTTCACAGTCACTGTTTTAAGGTGGAGTGTGGCCTCGATTGCATTCAAACCTGTTGGCTAGAATTGAAGCTAGTGAACTCTGATTTTTTACCCAAGGAAAAGCTATTTTCTAAGCATTCTTCTGTGAAATTTGCTTACAAAAGGTAAAGGAAAAGCAGAAATGATTTGCTAAATGAATAAACTAAAGCAATTTTACTGTATGGGCATTCTTAATGCTTCATACAACAATGGACTACTTCCTTGCTTAGAGTTAAGGATGGCATTTACATAACACATTCTCATAAACTAAAAAGCAAAATATGGAAAGAAACAAGAAGAAAACCATAATTAAGACTGTTCACTCTCACATATCTCTTCTGAGATTGGAGCTCTAGTTCACTTAAAAATAGCTTTTTATAGAGAATTGAAATGAAAGGATAAGAGAAATAAAACTTGGCATTTAAGGGATACATAGAACTTATGGATGAACACCGGGAAAGTTGTAGGCATTACAGAGAGATATATTCAAGCTGCATTCTGGATTGTTTCCAACACAATTCTTATTAGATTTTCCATGCTTAAAATTGTTTCTCATAGTAAAGTGGAGAGAGAGTAGAAAATAAATGTTCTGGCAATCATCTGCCTTCATTCATCATCATCATCATCATCGTCATCATCATCATCATGACAATAAAGATAACTGTATCTTTTTCTCTTCGCTAAAAACACTGCTATAAATTCCTATGGTACAACTATGAAAATGCTTCAAACACTGGTTGCCATTGTTTAACTTTTGGATCTGGCATAGATCTCTAAAGCAATACTCTGTAAAACAAAGTATGTAGTATGTTGAGGATGGGCAGAAAGTATTCAGAGAATTAAAGAAACAAGGCACTCAATGTTTTCCTTGTAGTCATTGCTATAGCTTAAAAAAATCAGAAGAAATCAGAAATCAACTAAACTTTGCTAATAGGCAATGTGTGATTGATGCAATGTACTGAACCTGGAGTGGGGGTTGCATATTCCTTTTTGATGCAAAGTGAATGGCCCAGCCCTGAGGAAGAGAGAGGATGACTGTGAGGACCCATCATTCAACTTGTCTATTTACTTTCCACATACTGTAACTTGTTGCAGGATATTAAACAGCGGTCTGGTTTATGAATTTACAGATTATATTATCCATTTTTAATTATAGTAATTTTCACCAAAAGAACAAGGGCTTTAAGATGTTCAAGAAAATTGAGAAAACACAAACAAGCCATGCATTGGGGGGAAAAAAGGCAAGAGTTGTGCTGGACTTTCATGCCCAGTATGCAACTGAGTACGGGCTGATCTGATCATTTCTGATACAAACTGACAAAGGATTTGACAATATCAAACAAGGGATACAATATAGATTTATGTCAGATCTTGTTACTGTTATTAAACACCAAACTTTCCTCAGCAAGTTTTGCTCTTGAGATATTAGCAAATCATAGAAATGCAGTTATGTAATATATAACCACTTTTTAAAATAAAATACAGACTGCAGCTTGAAGTTTGTAGATTACTGAATGTTAAAAGAAGAAAATGCTTTGAATAAAAAAAAGTCAATAATGGTAAATGCAACATTTACTCCCTTGGCATATGATGTTTTGAATGGGGAATGTCTCTCATTGGCTCAAGTATTTGAACATTTGGTCACCAGTTGGTGGGGAGGAATCTTTAGAAGGCGCAGCCTTCCTGGAGGAAGAAGAAAACTGGGGGCCACGTTTGAGAGTTCACAGCCTCCCACACTTCCAGCCACCAGATGCCACGCCTCCCTTTGTTATGGTCTTTGCCTCTAGAACTGTAAGCCAAAATAAGTTCTTACATATGTCCCTTTTGCTGAGTGTTCTGTCATAGCATCAGAACAGTAACAAATACACTGCATTTTCTAAAGTCATGTCACAAACCTTTGATATTTTCTTAGATAGGCCAATACTGTAGTACAAAGTGTAATTCAAATACAATGGGCTAATATTTGTTTTTATTCTTTGAGAATTTCATTCATATATACAATGAAATATGATCACATCCACCTCACATTTTCCTCATTAACCCCACCTCCAATCTCCTTCCTCAGTCTACCTCCTTGCCTGAGCAAGCTTCTCCTATGAACTGCAATAGTTCTTCTTTAGGGATTAGGGGTGAAGTCTCATGAGTGTGTCTTCCCCTACCCCTATCTGTGCTGGACTTTTGGCTTGCTTGATTTTGTGCAGGTCTTTTATACTAACATGAGCACTGAATAATTAGAATAATAAAATATTAATTTAATTTATGTAGGAAAATTTACATAATGTCCTCTCTCCTGAAAATAAAATAATCTTAAAATTGCTAATCTGGCAAACTAAATATGCAGCTGTTTAGGAAATGACCATGTAAATCCAATATCCCAGACTTTGGTTTAGAAATAGAAGGATACTGGGAGACATTTGGTACTGAAATAGCTTATATTGCTACTTTAACATTAACAGTTATTATAATCCACATTAACTTATACAAGTATAAAATTCCAGTGATTGTTCTATCATAACTCTAAAATATAGCATTTGCAATGAATATCAACTGTGATAAAATGCTTTGAAGAATGCAAACAACTATCAGACAAGTTACATCCTTTAAAGTATATTTTGTTCATGAATTACCTCATCATTATTTTATTCCATTTATCTCATAGTGGGTATTTTGTTTAAATTCAATTATATGAGGCCTTCAAAATGTTTTTCTTAAACGAAATTTGGCTTCCTAGTTATTCTCAAATTTCAACCACTCATTCACATGACCTTTAAAAGCAGAATGACCATTCTATTTAACTCTATTAAATTTAAATTTCATCTTTTAAATTTACTAGGTCGTTTACTGGAAAAATATTAAAACATTGGCCATGGGGTTGGAGAGATGGCCTGAACTTTAAGAGCAGGTACTACTCTGGCAGAGGATCTAAGTTTCATTACCAGCACCCACTTTGAACAGAACAAAACCACCGTCAATCCAGCTCCAGGGGATCTGGCACCCTCTTCTGGACCCTATGTCATACACTCATGGGTACAAATCTGCATTTATATATATACACACACACACACACACACACACACACACATATTGTGGTGGTTTCAATGAGAATGTCCCCCATAGGCTTTAAGTATTCAGGCATTTTGTCCCCAGTTGGTGGAGCTGTTTGGGGAGATCTTAGAAGCTGTGGCCATGCTGGAGGAAATATGTCACTGGGGGCAGACTTAGAGAGCTTAACAAGCCTTGCTAGTCTCCAGAGGCTCTCTCTTGACTTCCTGTGCTCAATGCCAGATGTGAGCCTCAGCAGCTATCTGCTCCAGCTCTGGCCACCATTCCTCGTGCCACAATGTACTCTAATTCCCTGGAACCATCAATAGTAAGCTCAAATAAACTCTCCCTTTTATAAGTTCCCTTGGTCATGGTCGATTTATCACAGCAACAGAAAAGTGACTAATACAGTTATTTGGTACCAGAGAGTGGGCTGTTGGCTGTGAAGAACCTGACCTTGTGGGTGTTTGGAGAAATATGGAAGACTTTGGAACTTTGGGTCAGAAAAGCTGTTGACTACTGTAAGCAGAGCTTAACAGACCATTCTAGTAGAAGCCTGGAAGAAAGCACTGCTGCAAAAAATGTAGTTCCAGAGGAAAATAAAGACTTAGGCAGCAACTGGGATATTTTGGCAGAGTCTGGCCACAGTTTGCCCACAGCCCAAATGCTTGCCTGATGCTAAGTTGAAAAGCAATGGAGTAATGGTTTGGGGGGAGGATATTTCAAGACAGCCTAATGTAGAAATGGTGGCATGGCTATTAATGGTCAATATTGTGCAGATGGGGCAGAAAGAAATGCAGAATATACATTTTGGATCTGAAAAGTGCACTAGGAAGATTAAAGGTTGGGCCAAGGCTGTGAAGGAGAGGTCCCTTTGACAAGGAGATTAAAGTGATTAAGGAGAGGCTTAGCTATTTACAAGTGAACAATGGAAAAAGTGAGATTAAAATATGATTATATGTGTATTATCACTTTTCTGTTGCTGTGATAAAACCACCATGACCAAGGGAACTCATAAAAGGAAGAGTTTGTTTGAACTTACTATTGACGGTTCCAGGGAATTAGAATCCATTGTGGTGGGAGGTATGGTGGCCAGAGCTGGAGCAGAAAGCCACTGAGGTTCACATCTTGCTATGAGCACAAGAAGTCAAGAGAGAGCTTCTGGAGACTAGCAAGGCTTGTTAAGTTCTCTAAGCCTACTCCCAGTGACCTACTTCCTCCAGCATGGCCACACCTTCTAAGATCTCCCCAAACAGCACCACCAACTGGGGACAAAATGTCTGACTACTTAAAGCCTATGGGGATATTCTCTTTCAAACCAACACATTCCACTCCCTGGCCCTCATAGGCTCATGACCATAAAAAGTGCAAAATGCATTTAGTCCAACCTTTAAAGTCCCCATAGTCTTTACTAGTCTATAGTCCAACATATATCTCTTCCTTAGGCTGGTACCACTCCCTGTATGCAGCTCTCCTTGGCAAATATCCCACAGCTCTGGCACCTCGAATGTCTTCTTGGGGTCTCCGCTGCCAACCAGGCTTCATATGCACAGCTTCACGCAATGGCCTATCAGGGCCTTCTTTATTCAGGGACGCCCTGCTGCACTCTGCCTGGCATTGGCAGCTCTCTGAAACCCCGGAGGAAGAACTGATGACCACTTTACTCTTGCATCCTTCATGCCTCTAAAGCCAGCACCATGAGAATGAAACTGCTGAGTTTGGCTGCAAGTTTGGGATGGATCCTATTTCAACCATGTTCACAAATTTTCTCTGCCCTTTTAGTATTTTCCTTTCAAAAGTTGGAGATTTAACTCGGTGTGGTCTTGCCCGGAAGGTGCTGTTTCTGTTGTTTCACATGTTTTGTTAATTTTTTTACATAAATCAGTAAACACAAAACTATCATATACTTGAGATATATGTCTTTTTTTTTTTTTTTTTTTTGATTTTTGGTCTTTTTGAAACAAGGCTCCCTGTACCCCTCATAAACGACAAAATAAATAATTAAAAAAATATGTTCTCTCGGGAAAAATAACCTTTTTAAACCTTCTGCGTTTGTATTTTTTTATTAGGTTAATTTATGTGCTCTGTTTTGGGTTGTGCCTTTGGTGTGTCCTGTACCAAGTTACAAGCAGTCACAATTAACAAGACTCTGCACCATCTAAACTACATTATTAAAGTCCGTTGGCTAAGGGTGCTAATCTCTGATCAAGTTCTCATCAGTGTCATTCAGCTAAAAGAATGTCTAATTATTCAATAGTTTTAAATTATTTAAGGAGTAGCATCAAACTGGAGAAAGATTTGTGTTTAATTTTTTATTTATTTCGTATGTATATGAACGTACTGCCTGCATGCAGGGTTGTGCAACCATGGCCGGGCAATGCCATAGAAGTCAGATGAGGGTGTTGGATTCCCCATGGAAATGGAGTATCTCACTGGAATTGGAGTTGCAGACAGTGGTTTGCTGCCATGTTGGGGCTGGGGATAGAACCCAGTCCTCGTAGAGCGGTCTGCACGCTTAAACCCTAGCCCCTCTCTCCATGCCCCAGGAGACATATGTGTTTAAACTTAATAAGTTCCTTAAAAATTCAGGATCCCAATGCTTATCTGAAGACCTAATTTAGAGTGGTGTAAACGCACAGGTGTGGGGGTGCAGGCCTTTATCCCAGCACCAGGAGGGAGGCAAATGGGAATCTCTGGTGAGTGTTCAAGGCCAGCCTGATTACAGAGCAAACTCCAGGCCAGCTTGAGTGAAGGAAGACCGCTGTGCTCTAAAATACAGGGGGAAAAAAAAGGAGTTTTTAAACCAAAATAAAAACAAATTTGGTTTCTTTCAAAACAGGGCTCATGCCGGGCGTGGTGTGCACATCCTTTAATCCTAGCACTCAGAGGCAAGCAGGTGGACTTTTGTGAGGAGTTCAGGCATGCCATGTCCCGACAGAGCGGTTACCAGGACAGCTGGGGCTACAGGGGAACCCTGTCGCAAAAAGTGACAAAACAAAAAAAAAAAAAAAAAAAAAAAAAAAAAAAAACAGGGCTCATATCTGGCTCTTTCACTCCTGTATTTTCAGTGCTACTCTGCTGGTCATTGGAACAATCTGTATTCCTATAAAGAAGTCTACTGGTTGCATAATCTTGGACATCTCATGTGTTTTCTGACCTGCCTATCTTTTCAAATATAAAACAGGTAAAAGTCTTCAATGGAAAATTAAATAGGTTAATGATTTTATATATGTGAAAGCATCAAGGAAAAATTAAAAAATACAGAGTAGATAACATTATTCAATTTATGCTATGTTACTTTGAATATATGTTTGTTTGTTTGTTTGTTTGTTTGTTTGTTTTTGTATTTTTGAGATAGGATTTCCCTTTAGTCCCAGCAGACCAGGAGCTTGCTCTGAAGAGCTTGAATTCAAGCCTGCCTCTGCCTACTGAGTGCTGGAATTAAAGGTGTGAACCACCATGCCCAGCAGAATATATGTTTTATTGACTTACCTCTGTATTTTTCTTTTCTTTTTGATGCCTTTTCTTTTTTTTTTTTTTTTGGTCTTTTTGAGACAGGGTCTCCCTTTAGTCCCAGGTGGCCTGGAGCTGACTATGTAGACCAGGCTGGCCTTGAACTCACAGAGATCCACCTGCCTCTGTCTCCTGGGATTAAAGGCGAGACACACCACACCTCATTTTGATGCCTTTTTATCCCTAGAACTTTTAAATATATCCCTAAGTCTATTGAAACAACAAAGCAAATCTATATTACTAGTTTGAAAAAAAATGATACTAAAGGAAAACTCCAATAAATAAATTTTGCATAGATATTTACTTCCAGGGTGGCCAAGCAGATTCACACTTCGTCATATACACTCACACATGTGAACACACACACACACATACACACACACACACACACACACACACACAGGACATCAGAGTGGTACTACACAGTAGCTCCTGGAATCATCGTACACACTGACTGAAAGGATCCATGCTAAAAGAAAATGTTGTCTTAGAGTTTTTTAAAGACAAAAAATTTTAAAGACAGCTATGCTTTTAAACACATTGGTAGAGGGTAGCAAAGAAGATTAAAGAGTGTTTTTCTAGCTATCACTAGGATTGTTTTATATCTTCTCTATCTCAAAGATCATTTTCTATTATTTTAGTTTTGCTCTAAGTTCATATTTAATATGTAGAGTGTTAAATTTTCATAAAATTAATTTAATGTGTTTAAATGTTTTTACATATAAAATGACTAGTTGTATTGTATAAATACTACAAATGAACAACCAATGGATGAGTCCATAATTTAATAGTATAGTTCATTGGTACTTAATGAATATAGTACACATAAAATTCTAAGCAGACCTGACAGCATTTCTAAGGAAATGCGTGAATATCTTAATAATATTTAATTTAATGATAACGCCTTCAAAAAGAAAATGAGATTCTGAGGGCTTAAGCAAATTGCCTATTTTCCATGGAGAATAAGAAGGTGATGTGGGATTTGAATTCAGTCTGTCACTAAAACTGACGTTTTGTTTATTTACAAGACACTGCCTCACACAGCAATACAGTTTAGCCAACAAAATTATTGAACAAAGATATTACTGGCTTTTAAGTCCTATGCCACACTGAGACATGAAAGCATTTACCACATGAATATGTCAAACATTTACTAATTGTCACATATTTCACCTGATAATCAGAATAAAGGCAAATTTCAAAAGTTGGGTGACTTTATTTACAAAGTCTTGGCTACTTGGACCACTTAACACTAACACTCTCACATTATAATCAGACAGGCTTTATGTACTTTATGTATGTATTCTGATCTTAGTAAGCATTAAATATAGTCCTCATGTAAAATCAGTAAAAGGTAAATATAGATTTCAGAGTGATCAAGTAACTTTCTGAATGCCATTAAGTCCAATAAACATCTGACTTGTATCTCTTAATCAAGAGCTTTTTGTGTTCCCTTGGAATTATTGAATCCTAGCCTGATGCCCTAAAGTTCACAGAGAGTTTATGGATACCTCCATGAATATACCATGAAGAAGGAGTTTCATATAATTCTACAAAAACACCAACAGATTCCTAAGAATGACAGATGACATATTTATCAAGATAATTTAATTAGCACTCATTTGAATGTTTGTTTAGTTTGGTAATACAGTAATGATTGGTATGTTGCTAGTATTTTCACTATTCTGGGTTAATTCTGCATTTTCAATACAAATGCAGAGATCTCAAGACTCAGTTGAACACTATTAACTATGAATATCCATTATCTGACATTATCCAAGCCATGGGAGTCACATCACATAAAAATTTTAGGCTGAGTCATTCTTGGGGTGCTCTAGCTAAGCCAGACTGAGAATGGTGTGGGCATCTGGAATACCCTACCATGAGAGAGGGATGATTCTCACAGAAGCAACACTGTGTTGCTCGTTCCTGTGGTAGCACAGGATGGTATTCTGCTCTAACAAGGTATTGTCAGTACCTTCTCCCTGAAACTGTTCACTTTATAGTATAGTGCCAGGTAGATGTTCGCCACACATCTGCCACTGCATGTGAACTCCAAAGTAGGCTGGAGCAGTTACACTCACAGTTCCAATACCCCAGACATATTAAGTCAGAATCCACTCCTGATTCTCGTCTCATCTCAGGAAAAATCCCAAGCCATCCATCAGAATCTGTAAAAGTTTTCCCCAGATTATTTTGATGGGCAGTCAAGGTTAAGAACCACTGGTACGGAACTCTATTCAGTAACGCTTTAGAAGATGGGTAAAGTCTCATGGGAGGTCATTAACACATTGAGAGCACTGGCTGAGAACCATTCCCAAACAGAAATTTTAGACAGTCTTTGTTTCTCCACTACTGATGCAGGTGCCAGCAGCCAGCTAACTCTGCTACCGGGGACTTCAGATCTCTCAGGGGATCTAGAAAGCTCTCACTCTCGTCCCAGTTTGCCTTGATCAAAGAAGTCACAGCCTGTGGGGGCCATAATTAGAAATTTAAGATACCTATTAGCTCTTTGTACCTGGCAATTTCTATTTGACTTTAACACATTCAACTTTTTAAAAGTTTTAGGAATACTTTTCTGAACACGAGAAGGGACTACTGTATTTTATGTTGAGTTACTTGTCCAAAACATTGGGTATTATAGAAAACACACTGTTGGATTACAAATTTGCTCCGTTTTATCTGCTTTATGTTGGAACAACAAACTTCTCTCCTCCTCCAATGTAAAAGAGCTGTGTTAATGCTCTGGCCCTTTTAGAATCATCTGATATCAAAGGACATGAATGACACTTAGAGATGGAGAGCAGGCAAATAATTTTTATCTATACATATACTCTGAATTGTAAATTAGCCTTAGGAATTGAAAAGGGGCAGACTATATTATTCTGGATAAATTAGGACAGCTGTTAAGTGCCTTTTTAACTGCAATATTGTTTTCTTGTCTTTTCCCAGATTGCAGTGAGTAATTATTTCTGTTGTCCAGTATGGAAAAATTATTCCCAAGGAATGTCCTTCTAACCATGGAGACTTATAGCCATATCATTCATTGTGACATAGGAGATTAATGCAGCTTTTCAGCCATATTTAAGCAAGAATATTCAGATGCTTTAGCAGCTGCCCAGCTTCTTAAGAACTCACTAATCCTTTAATCTCCAGACACTTTTTTTTTCATAAAAGATTCACAAGCAAAACAAATGCAATATGGATCAAAAAATTTAATCAGAATGCTTAAAATGCAATTACATTCATCAGGGTGTTCTGTTAGTCTGGGTATTAAATCTGGGCTTTATTCAATATCCTCCTTTTATTATAAAGCAATATTTTTCCACTCGGTAAACCATCTGATCCCTAGGCTAATGTCTTCTATGCCTAAATATTAAAAAGAAAAAGCACCATGAAAAATGATATGGATAATATTTCTCTTATTTGAATGTGAAAAGTTGAAATCGGGCTTTCCCAAAATCTTGTCTCATAAGTAATCAGATGATTCGACCACCCGGAATTTTCAAGTTAAGCCTTCTAACAGTAGTATAGGATCTTTGTGCCAGTCTAAATGTCAAACATATATCCTCCTACACACCTCCTCAAATGAGTAAAATATGATGGCAATCTGAACTTGAAAATAATAAGCTATTGTTCCTAATTCACTATTTGCAAAGTTTAAAGGCAATGCTGATTTCTTCATGCAAGCAAAGCAGTAGCCTCAGAAGTTAAGAACAAAATCCATCTTGGTTATATTTCTCCAGTTCTCTATCTCACATCTAATAGCATTCAACTGTAACAATAGCTTTGAAATAAAGAGCTGTCCAACACAGCATGATTTGAAACAGCTGGGTGCTTCTTTTAGGTCTATACTCCAGCTATAGCACAGCGGTCGGAATTTTGTTACACATATGGAATTTAAGTGAAGCAGAGGAGGTAGTTCAGGGATTGCCATTGACAAACCCTATGCTCAGAGTAAGGGAAATCTACTCAAAGATACAGATGCACTGGGACCTTCAAGTTCAGTTAATATTTAATGTATTGTTTGTAAATTTCATAAGTGGTCCATGTATAGACTGAGACAGTTTATCCTATTTTTCCAAAAAATGAGATTCTGTGTATTTAAAATTAGATAACTTTTTCAATTTTCCATATCAAATGCAAGCATAAAGAGCTGATTTCATACAATATCATGGTCCTATACCCCATCTTTCAGTGATTATTAAAACTATTCATATACAATGTTAAAATACAGAGCAGACAAATTCAGAGGGTTGTTAGGTTGCCAAGTGAACTCACATGAAGCCATTGTAAGGACAAACAGGGAGAGTCATGAATCGACGTGGCTCAGTGCACAAACCCCTGTGCATTTCCCCAGCAGGTGTGTTCTGACTGCTGTACAGGAATCCATGTAGCTCAGAATAGCTATGTGCTCAGCCCAGTACAAAATCACAAGCTTACTAAAAATATATAATTTATCAACTTCATTGTATGTTTCATAAGTGTGAGATTTATAGATGGCAATGCCATGTCATCATGCCAAGTCAAAAGGATGGACAGTCTAGTGGCTAAAAATGAACATGGGCAAACCTGCGATGACACCTGTGATCTCACCTTACTGGTGAGATCTTTATTTGTGGATGACCTAATATGCTTTAGCTTACAAATCACACAAAACATCGTGATGTTCAGTGGTCACTGTAAAACATTTTTACCTAGGCTCCTTTTGCCTAATCTAGATATCTATAATTATAATGATATTTATAGGTGAGAGAACTCAGAATAGATGTTACATTCCTTGATCAAGGCCACATGGCAAGTAAAAGAGACAGAAGTGAAAGTCATACCATGCTAATTAAAGATCCTCTCCTAGTTACTTTAAATTACTGTGATAAAACAACCAAAAACAACTTGGAGAAGGAAAGGTTTATTTGGCCTACAGCACAGTCCATCATTGATAGAAATCAAGACAAGTACCAGAAGGCAGAAGCTGAATCACAGACCTCAGAGAAACACTGGCTTGCTCCCCTGATCCATGCTTAGCCTGCTTACTTATACAACACAGGACCACCTGCCCAGGGATGGCATTAACCACATTGGGCTGGGCCCTCCCACATCACTCAACAATCAAGAAAATAGCCCAAAGATGTCTCCACAAAGTCAACTCAATAGAGGGAATTCTCCACTTAAGGTTCTCTCTTTCCAGATGTATCAAGTTGACAACTAAAGTTATGCAGCACAGATCCCATGCTTTTATGTTCCATACAGATTATACCTTCCAGATTCAGCCTATAGCTTGGGTTAATTTTCTGTCTAGACTTGTTGGTCTCAAGAAAGTTTAAATCACAGAAACTGGCATACTATCTTCCTAATATTAGGATCAATTGGCACAGCTGGAGAAATTGAAGATAGTTAAATTGAATGCATTTATGGATATAGAAGCTGTACTCCTTGTGTTGTGTTTAGGAAAGGCCTCAGTCAGACAATGTATGCACTGAATAACACAGAAAGGAATATAGCAGGAAGGTCTGCCAGTAGTAAGGTAGAACAAGATTTCCCTCTCAGATGGACACAAAGAATTAACACTGAATTATGATATGGCTCTTTGTACAGTGTAGTATTAGAGCAAGATGTATCAGGTCCAGGGCTTTCTTAACCTGTAGGTTTCAGAAGTTTTGGTAGTCTGCATGGATTAACAGATCTAAGGCCTGTGTCTTTATGATTTGAAAAAAAATATTGATTAGCACTTATTAATTTATGTCTTTGTAATCTCATGGCTTTCTATGTAGGTGTTTTCAGAGGCAAACTCTCCAGCTCAAACTTGAAACTGTTCAATATTATCAGTGTCTAATACTCTGAAAATGTGTTTTACTTTATGGTCAATCCTAGCATACAGGAAAGAATTCAGAGCACCATGGATCAGGCCCCTGGGAATCATCCAGCAAAACACAAACATAACAGGCAGTAAAGAAGGAAGAATGAACAACTAACAGAACCACGTCAGAGTAAAAGCACTACTTGGCAGTTGTCAGCTACTAGTGAACTTGAGATTTACAACTCTTAGACTTTATGAAACTTGAATCTACCTCCAAAACATGTGAATATATCACTAGGCAACTCCATAGCAATGGTTTTACTCCACAGATAATGGTTTTGCATAGCCTGATGTCTCTCATATTAATCTTATTTTAAAATCCCTGTTAATTCTTAGCATGTGGAGAACTGATCAGTGTATATCTAACCTAAACCAAAAAATGAACCATATTTTTGCATTTATAAAGAGATATGAAATGACCAGTTTTTAATGCTTTATGAATAGTTTGCATCTAGTAGTTAACATTCAATCTGGAAAAATTATAATTGTGAAAGAAACATTAATAATGCTGGAAAAACTCGCAATTGTTCTAAACAAACAGAAATATGTTTCAAGATTATAAAGTATCACAGAAAAATTTACAGTATTTTGTACAATATGAAGTTTAAGATTTGGCTACTAATTTACATTCAATAGCTTGGATTAAATTTCTCTTTAACAGATGTGTATTTCATTGTTTCAGCAATAGCAAAGAATAATTTTTATCCAGTACTTAATTGTAAAATTAGCACTAGTCTAAATATTCTTTTATATATTCATGTGGCACTAGCTATTAAATACTTTTAAAAATGTTTTATCTTATTTAAAAATTTATATCTATGCATGTATATGTGTATATGTGTGTATGTGTGTATGTGTGTGTGTATGTGTGTATGTGTATGTGCAGATGCATGTGGGTATCCACAAAGGCCAGAAAAAAGAGTCAGATCCCCAGGAGTTGTAGTTACAGGCAGTTGTGAGTTGCCCAATGTGTTGATGGGAACAGAACTCAGGTCCTGAAGAAGAGCAACAAGCGCTCTTTATCTCTGAGCCATCTTCCTAGCTCTCAGCTGTTAAATATTCTAAATATCCCTTAAAGATATATTTAAATTTACTTAGAACTTTTTGAGGATGGAATAGCCTAATTCTTATTTTTGTATTCTGGTTTTAATACAAAATATCTTTTTTTTTATACCCAATATGCATAGTTACAAAAACAGAAGCATATATAGTTGGCATTAAATTTTATTAAAATCATATTTCTACATTGGCATTCCAAAGCATATAACTAAAAATTATATGCTTTGATAAAATGTATGATTATAATAAAAATAGAAAAATAGTATATATATATATATATATATATATATATAAATTTTTTTTAGACAGGGTCTCCCTTTAGTTCCAGCTGGCCTGGAGCTCCCTCTGTAGACCAGGCTGGCCTTGAACTCACAGAGCTGCCTGCCTCTGACTCCTGAGTGCTAGGATTAAAGGCCTAGATGGTTCTTAGCCACCATGTGGGTGCTGGGATTTGAACCCAGGTCCTCTGCAAGAGCAGTCAGCACTCTTAACTGCTGAGCCATCTCTCCAGCCCCCCTAAAACAGTATATTTTATATACCAGTAATATGAACTGTTTTTAATAATGACTTCTTGGAAAGCCATAAATATTCTAATGGGTTCCTCCATAGTTATACTTATTTATTAATCTCTTACTAATTTATTTGATGACATATCTAGAGTTGACGAAATTATCTCTGAGTCTACCTGTCATAGTGATGCCTATGCTAATGACATTTATGTTACATTTTTAATTTAAACTACTAATCTTCTGACACACTTTATACAGCAGCATATATTTGTAAATTCAAGCTGTCTGTTTTTAATTACATTTCCTTTCATGTAAACCATGGTTAAAAACAGTTTGTAGTTATTTAGCAAAAAAATATCTGAAGAGTCAGACAATTCTTCAACTGTGTGCAACCTTGTGCATGTTGATGTTGGGTTTGAACTTCTTTAGTTTTAGGTTCACTTTTTCTCTAACTAATAAAGCATTTATTCACTTGTCATATGTACTAATTTATTCAATACAAGTGATAAATTACACAAAGGATTATAGGTAATGCTAACAAATAAGGTTTATTCTTGCTATCAGCAAACATACATTTCAACAGAGGATAAAAGTACTTAGTGATAATCTTAGGTATTAAGTATTATACAAATGCAGGTCTGTCTTTCTGCAAGCACTCAGAAGATAGAAAGGATTTCTTACAGGAGTAATGATAAAAGACCTATCAATCAGGGCTAGAAAGATGGCTATGCACTTAAGAGCACTGGTTGCTCTTGCAGAGGACCTAGGTTCAATTCCCAGCATCTACATGACAGCAAATTGCTGTCCATAAGTCCATTTCTAGGGTATCTGAAAACTTCTTCTGACCTCTGTGGGCATTGCATGCCACAGGTGCACTTACATGCACAGAATATATTCATACACATAATATTCTTTTAATAGCCACTATCTATCAAGTAAAAACTGGAAGAAGGTTCATTTTGGATGATGGAGCATTTGTGGGAGAAGAGGGTAAAGCACAAGGTTTTGGAATATGGAATTAATTTATATGGAAGTTAGTTACTTTATGTGGGGGGTAGAATTCCAAACATGAGGCTATTAGAGGGCAGATAATAGCTCATTAACTGAGAATCTAATATTATCTATAGATAGGTAGATTATTACTAACTAAATTATTTTTATTTCTTTAGAATTGCAGGATATCTAAAAGTTAGACAGGATTTATCTTAAGACACTGGAGAGTTCATATTCTGATGTGTAGACAATGATAGCTATTAAATTTAAGGTAGGGTATTTGGACATTATGAACTGACTCAAAGGTTGAGCTGACCTTGCTCGGCCTGATAGTCAATATAATTAAAATGCTGCAGATAGTCTTAAGTTGTTTCAGGGGCTATTCAGAGTAGATTATGGCTTTAAAAATTTCTCAGCTTACAATAAAAAGAGTAACAGATAAAATAGCATATGACAAATTTTTTTGGCTAAAATTGGATATTTTTACAATTTGAGCCTGTTAAATTCGATTCAGTACAAAATAAAAGGTATAAAAATTCACAAATGAGAAACCATCAGGTATTATGAAGTACTAATTCTAATACCTGCTGTATGAACTGCAAGGAAAATAGTTTATATAATAAAATTAATTTTGATAGAATAAAATCCAAAATGAAAACATATGTCAGGAATAGTTAAGAAATTAACTTAGTTTAACTCAGAAAATGAATTTAAAATGATTACTAGATCTTATTAGTAGAAGGACAAGTTGCTACTGTAAAATGTTATCATCAATTATCATCACGGTTTTCATCTGTGTCCATCTGGAAGTCCTTGCTTCTTGCCCCTGCTTACATTGCAGAGATTTAATGCAAGTTCTAAAATACAGTAATAAATACAAAGGAGTTGAATCACATAGCTGTGGTGAAGGTAAATTATAAGGACCATGTGGCATATGTTGAGTTAAAAGGAGGCACAAGGAGGCACAAAACAGTCCATGTTTTCCAGTGAATTTTGATGAGAAGATGGTGAAAAAGCAAATGAAATGTGGATGTACTGAATACTTAGTATACAGCATCTGATGTGTTGCTATGCTTCTGAAGGATTATTTTTATTGGAAGAACAGATATGAGCCAAGGCTATCAATTCTGCATTTTATTTTTATTTTCAAGCTTGACAAGGTCTATTTTTATATTTTTTGTCATGAGGACATTTTATGAAATAGCCACACAAATAACTTAAAATATCAGTACAGTCCAGTCTGCAACATGTCATCACCATTGTACCTAATTTGTTCATTTCAGGCTCTATTTCTACCGCTCAGCCTAGGCCTTCAGAAGCAACAAATAAGTCTGAGTTTTTGAAAGCTTCCATGTTCTTAAATTGTAATACACCTAGTACTAGGAAATTAATTATTCAAAATCAAGATTTTACACATATTTTTCCATGTTGAAGCCATAAGGAAGCTCTCTGACTTCAGTAAAATAATAGAAGATGCTAAATACATTGAACCCCTCTTCTCTTTAGGGCCAACGTTATATATTTTAACAAGAACGAGGCAGGTTTTGATCTTTCCTGACACTGGCCTTACATTAGAGACCAGTATTCCGCACAGACTTTGACATCATTTTATTGGTGGGGGGAGTCCATAGTTGTCAACTTACTCTACTGCAGAGCATATCTAACATTTATTCCCTCTACCATTATTACATGATTAACCTACTCTTAGATGAGGAAGTCATTTATGCCCTTTCGATAGCCCCCATTTATGTAGTCTGTTTCGATAAACGGATAACAGATTTTTTGTTGTTGTTCTTTTTCTTTTGGCTCCAGTGTTTGTGGCAAAAGTTTTGGCTTTTTTCGCCTGAAAAATATTTAAGAAAAAAAAAACATAAATTATATGATATTTTCACTGATAATATTATGTTTGTCTAGAATTTAGAGATCTTCACAATAAGATGGAAGTAAATGATTAAGTAAATAATTCCAAAATACAGAAATTATTCCCAATGATGTACTACT
Organism: Rhizomys pruinosus; assembly: GCA_009823505.1. Taxonomy (NCBI): domain Eukaryota; kingdom Metazoa; phylum Chordata; class Mammalia; order Rodentia; family Spalacidae; genus Rhizomys; species Rhizomys pruinosus. The sequence goes on from VZQC01003312.1 coordinate 735,152, forward strand.
TTAACCATCCCACTCTATCATCACTGAAGCCTCACAAATGTGCCTAGTAGGATCAGTATGTGGTTGCTTTGGGCTGACATCCTTTTGTCTGTTGAAGTATACAGAGGACTCATTTTTGAAGGAATTATCAAACTGGTATACACCAACAAATTTCTTGGACAAATACTCTTGTACAAATGTGTAAAATACACAGATCTTTCCCTTTATTCCTTCATTTAACTATAGATCACCAAAGAGTTGATAAGTTCACAGTGAACAGTTTCCTTTTCTGACTTAGGAGTATCTTATATATGCATTTTATGTCAAGGCCTTAATTGTAAAATAACTTCTGTCATAGATGTTAGAAAATCCCTTCGGTCTACGTGAATGACTTAAATTATAAATTACAACTCACATGGCTGTTCATAATCTACTGGTGACCTCTATCAGATTCAGACCATTACTCAGTTAGGTAGTCATTCCTTCTTGACAGCTCTCCTCTGGAGGCTGTCAGTCTCCCTCTGAGCTCCTGCCTTGATACAAGGCTAGATTTTTCCTAAGATAAAAAGTTATTAACAAATTATTCCTTCTGTGGCAGTAACAATGACTTGCACTAAGTCATCATCAGGTTCCACTTAATTGAGTTATACACGATATTTGTGGGGAGGTGGCTGATTCATTGTTTAAATGTAAATATACATATACATTTGTATTGCATGTATTTATAGACACATATAAGTAGCTGTTTTTTATTTGAGAGGAGCTTGCCCATGTGCACATGTAGAAGTCAGAAGAAAACTTGTAGGAGTCAGTTATTTTCTTGCACAAACAGATCCAGTGATCAAATTCAGGTCCTCAGGCTTGATGGCATTTCACCTTTATCCCGTGAGCCATTTGGTGGAGACAGGATATTTTCTTATTCTTAACAATTTAGGATTTGAAACACACATATACACATGTACACATGCACCACACACACACACACACACACACACACACACACACACATATATATATATATATATGTGTGTGTGTGTGTGTGTGTGTGTGTGTGTGTGTGTGTGTGTGTATATGTATATATAGTTTTGGTGTATCTCAGTACACATCTTTTTTTTTTTTTTTTTTTTTTTTTTGGTCTTTTCCAGACAAGGTCTCCCTGTAGTCCCAGCTGTCCTGGACCTCACTCTGTAGACCAAGATGGCCTTGAACTCACGGAGATCTGCTTGCCTCTGCCTCCCAAGTGCTAGGATTAAAGGGGTGCCCCACCATGCCCCGCCTCGTACACATCTTAATCATCTTTATATCCCCTTCCCCATTGGTACCCTTCCATATTGTTCCCACTGGGTTTCATGCATTCTAACATTCATGTTAAGGCCTATTGAGTAAAGTTAGTTTCCCTTGACATCCCACAGTACAAGTTCATCCACTGGGATCTAGTCAACCTATCTAGAGTCACTCCCTAAAAGATCAGCTCTTCCTCACCTAGTAGTAATCGGATGGCCAATAGTTCTTTGGGTAAGATTGGTACTGCTGCCCTTTACCTCAGTTCTATGGTAGTTTTGTTTGCTTGAGTTTGTATGGGTCTTGTGCATGCTGTCCCTCACCATTGTTTTAAGTTCATAGGAGCAAATTCCTAGGAGTCTGTAAGATTCTGCATTCATATGATAATGAACCTGCACCCTTAGCTATTAACAATCTTTCTGCTCCCTCTTCCACAATGGACCCTGAGACATGTGTTTATTGCCCTCTGTTGTATGAGGGAGCTCCATTGATGATAGTTGAGAGGTGCATTAGTATTCTTTTTATACCTTGTTCCACTATGTTCCATGAGTCTTGGGTATAGAAGTTCCCATGTAGATGTGTCACTTTGGGTTGAGCATTTCACAGACATTTAATCTCTGTGTGTGACCAGTTATAGAACTCTGGTAATAGTCTTCATTTTTTGCAAAAGAAGTTTCTTTGATGAATGGTGACTAGCACAATTGTCTGTAAATATAAGGATCTATATTTAGCAGATAGTAAGAAATTACTTTTTCTAGGGATGTGACATACTTAAGGCTTTCTCTAAGATCTATGACATCTCCAACCATGTGTATTTGGCTATGTTTACAGTACCACAGATGAGTTATCTCCACTGTGTGGGCTTTGGGTTCAGTTATGCAGCCGTTGACTACTCCCAGGATAAAAGTGCTGTTACTGCCTCAATATAGTTTGCTGTGCTAGTCATGATTTATCCCTAGAGAAAATGGTAGTTCTTGGGCTGGAGAGATGGCCTAGCGGTTAAGAGCACAGACTGCTCTTGCAGAGGACCCGGGTTCGATCCCCAGCAACCACATGGCGGCTGAGAACCATCTTTGACTCCAGTCCCAGGGGAATCCGATGCCCTCTTCTGACCTCCACAACATTGCACAACATGGGTGCACAGACCTGCATGCAGACAGTACATTCACACATACAGAAATAAATAAATAAAAAAAAAAGAAAATGGTAGTTCTTATCAAAGAAGAATATATTGGCAATTGGATTTTCTCAAATTATAATTTGAGAATGTAAATTAAGAAATAAGGTCAATTCTCTATGCATTTTATGAAACTATCAATTTATTTTAATTGTGAATGTAAATTATTACCAGAGTATTTTTATAATTTATAAAATTAAAGGTTAAAAGGTTATAAAGTCATTATTTGGACAGGAAAAAATAACCACTGTGATAATTACAATATCATACTGTGTATATATGTGTTAACTGTTAAATAATTTTGTGTAACATGCATTAAAGAATAACAAATCATTATGTTCTTCAGTAAATTCTCACAAAAAGTATTTAGGCAACATAGGTGAAATTCAATGGGGATAAAAACAACCACAACAAAAACTGGATACAAAGTCGGATGTGTAGAGAGACAGGGATATATATGGGAGAGGATGGGTGAGGGAACTGAATATAATTAAGATGCATTATATTCAATTCTCAAAAAAACAATGAAAATTTTACTAAAACAAGTTAAAGCAAAAGTATAAAACTACCGGACAAGGTGGCACATGCCTTTAATCCCAGCACTTGGGAGGCAGAGGCAGGCGGATCTCCGTGAGTTCAAGGCCAGCCTGGTCTACATAGTGAGTTCCAGGACAGCTGGGGCTACAGGGAGACCCTGTCTCAAAAAGACCAAAAAAAAAGTATAAAACTTTGTTAGTGCCCAGAGCTTCTTTCTCCACTCCCTGCTGTTACTATCCACTCACCATCCAAAGGTAATGATCCCTGCTGATGTCTGAATGGGAAAAATGGGGGGGGGGCTTTACCTGGGGGAGGGACTAGGGAGGGTTATAGAAGGGGAGTAAGAGGGGAGATAAATAATACTTAGAGTGTATGAAAACCAGAAGGAAATGTATTAGTTCAAGGTCTTAAAGAAAAATATACATACAATAACATACACTAAATATACAAGTGTGTGTGTGTCTAGCTGAAGACCACAAAAAACACAGTGCCAGGAGAAACAACCCTTCACTTTGTTGGTCAGGATAGTTGAAGAGACTCTGAAGACAACAAGACCACAGCTTTTGATTGTCTCCCTAAACTCGAAGCTAAGACCCTATTGCTGAAGACTGCTCATACTTCAGACACGGATGTGGAACAATTAAGCAATTAAGCTGGAACTGAGCTGGAAGCCTTCTCCCTGAAGGCCAGCTCTCATGGTATCAGAGGATACTATACAAGCTGTCCAGGGCGAAAACTAATCCATGGTCCTATCCAGCTGTAAAGCTTAGAAAACACCAGCGACTAGCCTAGGAAACTATCTCTATTGGTGCAGTAGTGGCAATTTATCTTGGGGGTAATCAACAATTGTCTAATTAGAGTTAAGGCTTGTTTGATAGGAGGGAACTCATTTGTGGTATGGTAAACATAACCATATAACACATGGCTAGAGAAGTCATAGATCACAAAGAAAAAAATACTTTGCCACATTCCTAGACCAACATTTTTCTTACTTTATTCTAAATATGCATCGTCATATTTATAGACAACTATACCCCCCCATCAAAGAAACTTCTTTTTGCAACATATGAAGACTATTCTAGAGTTCCATATGGGTTAAATGCAGAGAGTAAGTATCTCTGAGACAGTTAACCCTACATGGCACATCTTCAATGCAGTCTCTACACATAATATGAATGCATCTTTCATCTTTCTCTAGAGAAGTTCCTCTGTATAGCAGACGGTGATTAACATAGAACCCACATTTGGTGAATGTGCAGAGTACAAGAGGTTGCAGAATGTGTATCCCTGAATAGCACACCTATTTCAATTATCTGCCTTACAAGGCTCAGGAAAATTTGTGGAAGAGGAGGCAGAAAGACTGTAAGTGCCAGAGAGGCTGGGTAATCACAAGGAAACAGAGTCTCCCAGACAGCTAGTCAGTTACTAGTACCAATTTATACCAATGGCGACAGCATGCACAAGTCTTATGCAAGCTCAAGCTAGACAGAAATCCCAGCATAGATATGAGGAAGTGGGTAAGAAAACCCAGTCCAATGTAAGGAACTTTTGATGGCTGTTGGGAGGGGGGAAGACTGTGTCGTGAAGAGATGGGTCTCTTGGTTTGTCCAGTGTATGAATCCTAACTGAATGGTATTTTGGTACACAAATCAGACTCTTTAGGTCATATTATAAATATATATATGTATATAATTACTTTAATTTAGTGGTGGTTAGTAGGGGAGATTTGGATAGGGAGGACCTCTAACTACTATCAAACTATATTGTATGAAAAATCACAAAATTCAATGAAAAGGATTTAATCCTTTATAAATAAAGTATATAAATGGAATAATAGAATATGTATGATTCTGTATCTGTTCTGTTGACACATTATCTTCATAAGATTCAACTCTAGTCTTCTGAAAACACTAGTTGATTCACTTATCATTTCTAAGTAGTATTCATATCTGTGCCAGTATTAAGAATTAATCATTCTGGCAAAGGGAAGATTGAAATTTACCTTTAACCAAATAATAATAGCATGATCTATGAACATTATAGTACTTATTATTTGGAACAAACATAGGTTTGTAATTACATGTGTTTATTGAATATATCTACTATAAACTTAAGAATTAATTTCTGTTTCTTATGTTATGCATATTTTAGCATTAGTTACTATACTAAACAGAGTCCCAAAAAGACTTAGGTGAATTTAAACTCTCATTGTGGCATGTCAAAGTTCCTGCGCCTCATTGTCCTCACTGACCACTGTTACTTTTTAAGCTAGTTTGGTAGGTATACAGGGAGAATTTCATTCTTATTTTAAATATCTTTTCCTTTTATAATTCATTATATAGAGAACAGTCCCATATGTATGGGGAAATACATATATTCATGTATCCATTTGATATCTCTTTTTTCTTCAAAGTGCTTCTTCAAGATTTTGCATTTTTTTCTAAATTTTATTTGAATTGTTTAATATTTCATAGAGAACAACTTAATGATCTTTATACTCTCTTACACACTGGAACCCTGCCATAGACACACTCCACTGGAATATATGCATTCTGCCATATGTGTTAAAGCTTATTGAGTCAAGTTACCCTCCAAAGACGTCCCACAGTGCAAGTTCATCCACCCTGGTCTAGTCAGCCTACTTAGCATCATTTCCTTAAAGAAGCAATCAGTTGCCAGTATTTCTTCAGCTGAGATGGAGCCTGATGCCCATTTCCACAGTTCTTTGCTGGGTTTTTAGCTGTATGAATTTGCATAGATCTTTTGCATGCTGACACCATTGCTCTAAGTTCATATGAGCAAGGTCTCATGAGCCTATAGGACTCTATTTCCATTTGGTCATCCACATACTCTCTGGATCTTATACTCTTCCCATCCCCTCTTCTCGATGGTCCTTGAGTTCCTCATGGGTGGAATTTAATATAGGAGTCTTGTCTAAAGACCCACACTCTGAAGACTGTTACTCTCTACCCTTTGGCCATTTGTGTCCTTTTGTGTTTAAAGGTCTCTGTTTTATGAGAGAGCTTCATTGATGAGAGTTGAGAGATGCACTAGTATTTTCTCTATCCCTTGTATCCCTTGTTCTACAATGTTCCATGAGACTTATGTGTAGAGGATCCATTGTAGATGTGTCACTTAGGGTTGGGTATTTTACAGACATTTAATCTCTGTGTGTGACCAGTTATGGAACTCTGTAATAGTCTCCATATGTTACAAAAGAAGCTTCTTTGATGAGTGGTGACTAGGATACTTGTCTGTAAATATAAGAATCCACAGGGCAAGAAATTATATTTGTCTAGGAATGTGAAAGCCTTGGGGTTTTCTTTATGATCTATGACATCTCCAGCATGTGTATTTGGTTTTGTTTACAGTAGCACATATGAGTTCCCTCCCATTGAGTGGGCTATAAGTAAGTCCAATTAGGTAGCTATTGATTCCCCTCAAGATAAAATTGCCACTACTGCCTCAATATTGTTTGTTATGCCAGTCATCAGTCATTGGTGTGGTTATTAGGTCTGAAATCTGGAATGAAGCATTGGTTAATGTTCTACCTGCTCTCCAAAACTATGAGAGCTAGCCTTCAGGGAAGGTGGCATCCAGAACAGTTTTCCCATAGCCCTTGGTCGCCTCTCAGAACTTGGAGGTAAGTCTCCATTGCTGAAGACAGGATAAACTTCAGATGCAGGATTTTGCAATTTTTTGTATCGTGTTGTCTCTTGGTCTTAGAGAAATTTAAAACTTTTTATATTTAGTAGTAAATCATTCTTAGTTATGCATATCACAAAATGACTTTAAATATCACAGTGATGCAAATTCAATTCTGATACACCAATATTTATTGAAATTTTCATAGCAGTTAGGTGGCTATTTTTTATACATATATGTGTATCTTTAATGAACATATCTTTTTCCCTTTTTAAAGATTTATTTATTTTGTTTTTTAGTTTCTGTGTGTGTGTGTTTGCTTACATGAATGTAGGTGCAACACAGGTTTGCATGATAAAACCTCTGAGCCATCTTTCCAGCTCCTCCATTTATTTTATTTTTATTTTTTTAAATTTTATTTATTTCTGTATGTGTATGAATGTACTGTCTGCATGCAGTTTTGTGCACCCGTGTCGCGCAATGCCGCGGAGGTCAGAAGAGGGTGTTGGATTCCCCTGGAACTGGAGTTCTCCTGGAATTGGAGTTTCAGATGGTTCTCGGCCGCCATGTGGGTGCTGAGGATCGAACCTGGGTCCTCTGCAAGAGGGGTCGGTGCTCTTAACCGCTAGGTCATCTCTCCAGCCCCTCCTCCATTTATTTTATAGGAACTCTTTTACTTTACCTTTCACATTAAGTAACTTTCTTTGGTAAAGTGTTAAAAAAATCATACTTCAGTCTTTTCATTAAAATCCAAAAGTAGTTTTTGTTCACAGAACCTAAATTTCTAGCAAGTTATTGCTGTAAAAATGTTTTGAATAGCCTCTGATTTTCTGCTTCTAAAACCTTAGTCTAACTCAATCCCCTGGCCATGTATACAGCAGCTGCAAAATGCACTTTACGTAGTATACTTTCATGCTAGAATACTTTAAAATTCATTTCATCTCTTCCATTGTCTTTATCAGTTTCTGAGTGTTCATCAGAATAGAAAGCTATAAACAGAAGGAAAGTGATAAGGAAAGAGCTAACCTGGAATACAGACAAATGAAAATTTTATAAGCATAAACATATAATTGGAAACTAGGTATTTTTGTTCAAATAAATTATTTGTCAAATCTTAGTGTAGTTAACACAAAAGATTACATTTGTGAAAGTCTACTGCAAAGACATACATGAGATTAAGAAGCAAAATAAATTTGTGTGACAACACCTGAAGCTCCCCGAATCTCTATTATAGAGAAACACTTGTATTTCTTACTATAAGAATAAAATCCATAGTGAAGAATATCACAATCTTTCTTCCTTTATTTAGCTGAGAAAAATAGTATTTGCCTCTAGGATCTAAGGTGGTGCAATAAAGGAAGCATTTTGAATATGAGTATACTTTGATAATTTGAATATATTTTTTCAATGTGACACATATACGCCCTTAGACAAAAGTGGAGTTAACTTTATATGCATATGTATAGCTGTAAAAGGAATATGAGTGAACGAATTAAGGCAGGATGGAGAGGTTGCAAATATACAATGATAAAGACTGAGAGGTAGAGGAATGGTCAGTGCAGAAAGATGAGCTGACTGATAAACAGATTGAAAAGCAAAGAACCCGAGTTAAGGCTGAACGGTATCCTGTCCTTCTGATCTCACAGTCAGTGGCCTTGTCCCCTGCTTTGAGTCTGCAATGTGATTAAAAGCATATTCAGTAAACTGATTTCCTTCCATGAAACTCAGAATTTATGAAACTAAAGTTAAATAAATTTTTAGAGACTAATTAAATGATTTACCATAATCCAGTCAATACCATTTTGTTACTAGTTTACCAAGATTTTCTCTGGAGGTCAATAAGGAATGACCCCAAACTGGGAACAGACAGGGACAGGGAACTGATCAGAATCCAAATAAGACCACTTTTCTACAAGCACAAAGAACTCTGGAGAGCATTTTCTTTGAAGGCTATACAAGTTATAAATAAATAAAATTTTGAATAGAAGTAAGTTATAAAATGTTTTCTGTCTAAGGTTTAGAGAATAAGGGACTGCAGAGTATGTGTCCCTGGATAGAACCCCTTTATTAAATCTCACCCATGCACTGCTCAGGGACCAGTTCAGAAGAGAGGGTTGGTAAAGAATGTAAGATCTGAGGTTGGTCCACAAACATAGGGAAACAGAGGCTTTCAGGTCACTGGAAACCTGAACATGTGAACTTGCAGTAATGATGGCATTGAGCACAAGATCCATGCCAACTCAATCAGACAAGGATCCAGAGTGGAGGGTCAGAATTGGGGGCCAGTGGCCCTAGCCTGGGAACTGTTGAAGACTGATCACTACTGGGAGAGGGAGTAGGCCTTCCTTAAGATCACTAGATATGCTCACTAGTCTCCAGTGGATGAACTTGCACTGAAGGGCATCTGAGTACACATGCTTGATTGGATAAGGCTTACATGTATGGCAGAATGCATGTGGTCTTGATAGGGCTGTGGGGGGCACGGATGGGGGAAGTGTTCTAAATTTGATTAAGAATTGTCGTATGAAATGTATAAATCTCAAAAATATTTTCTGTGACAATTGTATACGGTGAGTGGTTTTCTTATTCTGAAATGGGAACCTAATTTTTTTTGTGCAACTGAGAATTTATTTACAGTTTTGATGATTAGTGTTTTTTAACTTAATTTAACAATACATCTATGCAGAATAGAGAAGATAGTAAATAAATTAATCTATTCAGCAATCGATTCACTTTAAATGAAAATTTCACAGTTGTTATAGGAATCCCAAGTGCCCCCTTTTTAATTTTACCTAAGGTCTGATGACATGCTTATTTTATAAAAGGTGTGTTATTCTTAAGCTAATATCATAAGTCACCAAATTAAATTTACACTTGATCTTAGCCAAAAGGCTGAGAAGAGATATCAAAATAATTTTTAAAAAATTTAAAATAATTTCAAAGTATACGGTTATATCTTCTTTATGAGAAAAAAATCATATACTGAATCTAGACTTTATAGCCAAAGCATCCCATGGGCTCAGTTCAGACTTACTGTGAGGATAACATCTCCATCTTTGCTTTAGGATATCCTGCTTATCATTTCACATAAGGTGTGAAAACTGAGGAGAAGGATGACAAAAATAGCATCTGCATGTAGTAGGTCCCTGCCCACAAGTGACCGATTCTGTGGGAATCACTTCAATATGCAATAAAGCAGAAAGGGTTAGCCATAGCTGGAAATGAAAACCAAAATCTTCCATTAACTTCTCAAATTTATGATAGATAAATTAGAAATTATCAATTCATTTGAAAGATACTGTGAATTGTAAAACAAAACAAAATTGCCAACACAATTGCATTTATCTTATGAGATTTTATAATTGTGTAAAACCAAAAATGACCATTATTGTATGCCCAAACATTTTGGCATTCATTCTAAATATTTGTCAAAATCATTTTGTGAGAAAAGCCATAGGCCAATTGGAATTGCAAGTCACAAACATGTATAAAGAGTTACTTAATGCATAATAAAAATATATCATGCTTTATATTGCTGGTCATAGGAAAAACATTTCTTTCACTCATTGTAATTTGTCTTGTTTGTGCTTTTTTAATTACTCAAACTATTTTTGTAGTAGTTCATCCTAATTCTGACTAACAGCTATTGGATCTTCAAAAGATGGTCTGAAGCCTAACTCTTTTAAACTGCTTTGTTATTTTTTGTTTTGTTTTAGCAAGCACCAAGAAAATAATAAAACAAGTTTATTCATGTCAAGTTTTAGATTAAAACCAGATTGTTCCTTTTATGTGATAACAGCATTGAAGTGGGATGTAGTCACCTCAATTATCATTGTCCCTGGTTTTCACTGTGCAATGTCCATCACAGAGGAACAATTGCTAAGGCCTTCCTGCTTGCATGAGCTTCACACATTAAAAGTTTGTCAGCCTCTTCATTTCTGTCTCTTTTCTAGCACAATTAAAGATTATTGACAGCAAATTTTGTCAAGCTTAAATGTATCCACAGAAATTAGTGCTGTCTAAATCACTGAAAGCTGTTTATAAAAATTATACAACCTTAGTCAGGCGTGGCGACACACGCCTTTAGTCCCAACACTCAGGAGGCAGAGACAGGTAAATCTCTGTGAGATAAAGGCCAGCCTGGTCGACATAGAGAGTCCCAGGCCAGCTGGGGCTACAGGGAGCCCCTGTCTCACAAAGACCAAAATACATTATACAACTAAAATAACTTCCTATTTAAATATTAAAAATGGGAATTTTCATTACCTCATTAACACTAGCATAATACTACCAAACTAGTATAATATACAACCAGAAAAGCTAACCTGACATAAAATTAAATTATTTTTTTCTTTTCTTTTTTTTTTGAGACAGGGTCTCTTTGTAGCCCCAGCTGGCCTGGAACTCTCTATGTAGACCAGGCTGGCCTTGAACTCACAGAGATCTGCATGCCTCTGTCTCTCTAGTGGTGGGATTAAAGGCATGCATCACCATGCCTGGCTATAAAATTAAATTATAAATTACTACTATTTCTCCTGGAAATATAAGAAAATACAACTGAAGAGTTAGGAAAAGCCCATGCTGATCTTGATAGAACACAATATTTTGAAATTGGCATTAAGGACAAACAACAAAAGTAATTTACTACAAATAGTAATAACTACAGGCAAATATCTCCATTTATAATTCTCATCTATCATAGTTTATATTATCACAACTGTGTGTGTGTTTCCATACATACTTTTTATACTCTCAAAATTGAGGGACCAAGTTTTCATAAAATGAAAATACACACATAGAAGGAAGTATCTTTGGGAAATAAATTTGCTATTCATTTCCAACATAAACATTTATGGTGCTCTTAACTGCTCAGCTTGATGCAGGGTTCCACAGAAGATATAAATTAACTATCTGAAAACTTATTAATTCAGGATAATTCCACTCCACTGAAAACTCCATTCCTGTGTGTGGTTATAGAGGATCTGCTGCTATGTCAGGTGGGCCAAATGAGATAAACAAAGGAGCAAAAGTGTAGCCTGAATTTTAAGAAGAAACTAAAAGAAATTAAAAATAAATAAGTCAGGTTTTCTTTACAGATTAGCAAGTCACAAAAATTGTTAAGGGAAAAAAAGTTACAGTAGAAGAGTTGGAACTTGAGGTTTGGTGGCAAAAAGAAAAGAACAAACAAACTGTGAAATAGTTCTGTCAGTGGAATGAGTGTGTAAATGAAAAAAGAGTAAGATCCAGCACCTTGGAACTGACAAATATGGTTATAACATGAATCTTCTCACTACTACCAGAATGAACTTTATTATAAAAACACATATGGAGTTTAAAATTTTTTCAGGGGTTTAAAATTTTTGTTGTAGAGATCCTTGGTGTCTTTGGTTAGGTTTGTTCCTAGGTATTTTATTGTTTTTGAGGCTATTGTGAGTGGGAAGGTCTCCTTGTAGTCCTTCTTCAGTTGCTTGTTGTTGGTGTAAAGAAAGGCTACTGATTTTTCTAGATTTATTTTGTATCCTGCCACTTTACCGAAGCTCTTAATCATTTCTAGGAGTTTTCTGGTGGAGTTCTTAGCATCCCTTAGGTAGACAATCATATCATCAGCAAAAAGGGATAGCTTGATTTCCTCTTTTCCAATTAGAACTCCTTTAATTTCCTTTTCTTGCCTTATTGCCCTTGCAAGGGTTTCCAGCACTATATTGAAGAGGAGTGGTGACAGGGGGCTCTGTCCACATTTGTTTTCAACCAAAAACTTTAGCACATAACTTTGGGATTGGCACATACAAATGTTCTCAATATACTTTCCTTGTGTGTGATCAGATATCACTTTGTAGCATTCTCTTAGATGATTAACAATAAAAATTTAACGGTTTGCTTCCCAAGTTAATCATATCATCAGTCACCCAAAGAATAACATGGGTAATTTGATGAAATTGTGCCTTGATTCCTACCCATATAGTTATTATAAACAACTGTCTTCTGGAGGACAAATGGGTTAAAAAAAGGGGGGGGGTGATACAGACAGACAAAACCTTTTCATCAAAAAATGGTTTTTGATTGAAAAAAAACCTTTTCATCAAAACCTTCAATCTCAATCTATAAACTAACCACGGGAAAAGATTTTTATCAAAGAACAAAATATCACCAAACTTAAGGCTGAAAAGAAAAGATACAGGCTTGCATTGAGTGAGCATGTACGAAAAAGTGGCAACTGGAAAGGTTGACTGCCTGCTGACATTGAAAGGAAAAAAAGCCTTCCAGAATTGCCATAAAAATCGAACCCTTCTGTGGATCCTTAATGTAACAACTATTTATATGAGACCAATGACCTTTCACCTCTAGGTGCCGAAAACGTTTTTTTTTTTATATGGTTGATTTCTTGCTTCCCCCAGTAGAACGGGATGATATGATCGATGATGATGTCAGTTTCCAACTGTAAATGGAGTACAATATTATAGAGGTCAACTCTTTAAAACCGGTAAAAATGCCTTGTTTAATTGACTAAGCAAATTGACTATAACATAAAAAGATGAAAAGGATTATCAATCTAGTTTAGAACCAAATATAATATAATAAGTCCTTAGGCTACATTAGGCAAATATATTCAATGCAGGAGCTCTGACTAATCAGCATATGGTGATTGTTCTACCAGGGGGATGTTGGCCCGGGGATTCCAAAGGCCCCCCAAAAAGGTAAGGGCTCTTGCCCCTAAGTTGGATACCTGCAGGAAGGAGAGGTGAATAAGACCCTGCTGCCGAAGACAGAACCGGGACGTTAACACGGGAGGGATGTATTGAGACCACAAGTGCAAGTGTACCAGATGGCCTGGAATGCCAGAGTTTGCCAAAGCCACTAACCCAATAAGCAAATACGGGTCTCCCTGAGTCCGCAAGCAGCTCCACCATCAGCACCCAGTACTAACACCTCACCTGCCTGGAACTACTGTCAAGCAGAGGCACCATGTGCCTGTATATCCCAAATCTAATTGCTATTAGCATCTCCTTGGAGAATACCCATGGCTGATGCCCACAGCTTACATCCTCCTTACGGGTTAGGAATGTTATAAGCACCGTAAGACCGCTTCATATTTAACAGGGGGGAAAAATGTAATCATGGATAACATATATCCAAACTATGTGTCTATGCCAAAGACCTACCATAACTATTAGTACTGCTTAAATACCTATATATACTAATTGGCTGTGCTTCATTAGTCAAGGATCAAAAGGTTACTCCTGGACAAACTGTCAGCCCATGAAAGAAACAGCCAGAAAATTGCACCAGCGTCCAAGTCAACAGCCAGGTCAGAGGACCAGAGGGGGGAATGTTTACTTCTCATCCCACCTGTGCTCCTTTTCTTAAGCCTAGGGAACATCTGCGGAAGATGGGGCATTGTAGAATGTAAAGGCTCCGATTGGGGTGATGGTGATCTAACAGCGATGCTAAGTCGTGGAGCATCATTTGATCACACTTGATTGAACAAACAACCTGTCACCTGCCCACTGGATGCTGGGGTTGTGGGGTTTTGGGCACAACAGCCTGCAAGGATGTGGTTTTACACGAAGGATGCCTGTACTCACNTCAGCCTTGCTGAGCTCCTACTTTTATGGGAATGCTTCTGTCATTTCCCCATTTAGGATGATATTGGCTGTGAAGTTTCCGTCCTGGTTAATGTTTGATTTACATTGAGGCAAAATGATCCCTCCAGACAATAACCTCCAGGACTTTAAACAGGAAGGATGGCTGGATTTTAGAATGAAGGAAGATGGAGAGGAAGACATCAGCAAGATAGACAAAACCTCCATGCTCATGGATTGGAAATAAATATAGTATAAAAATGTCCAATCCTACCCAAACTAGTGCACCAGATTTAATGCGATCCAAATCAAAATCCCCAAGCAGTTTCTTCACAGGCTTGGAAAAAAAAAATCCTCAATTTCATTTGGAAAAAAAACAAAGACCCTGAATAGCAAAAGCAACACTGAGTCACAACGAGCAATACACGGGGGAATGATAGCTATACCAGACTTCAAACTATGCCGCAGGGCTATAGTCATAAAACCAGCCTGGTACTGGCACATAAAAACAGACCCATTTGACCAATGAAATAAAACTTGCAATCCAAATCTGACTCATACAATTTCAGCCACCTCCTATTTTGACAAGGGGGCCAAGAAGAACACAATGGAGGAACGACAGGCATCTTCAGCAAGTGTGTTGTAAAACTGGATCACCACTTGTTAGACGAATGATATTAAAACCACTACCTTCTCACCTTGTACAAAGGTCATCTCCAGATCGACCAAAGACCTCAACGTGAACCCCCAACCTCTGAAGGTGTGATAGAAGAAGAAGTTGGCAGCCGACTACAAGACATAGTGTAGGAAAAGACTTCCTAATCAGACAGCAGCCTGCACAAGAAATAAGATCGGGACAATTACAAATGGGACCTCATTAAACTAAAAGCTTCTGCGTTACATCAAAGAAAGCAATAAAGGAAGTGAGAGAAGACCCACAGAGTGGGAGGAAACCTTCAAGCAGAATACATTCTGACAAAGCATTAATTTCCCGAGTTACAAGCTCTCAAAAAACAAAAGAAGACAAAGAAACAAATGCCCTCACTCAAAAGAGGAGCAAAGATCTGAATAGCGACTTCACAGAGGAGGAATTAGAGATGCCCAGCTGATAACATCTTAATAACTGTTCAACATCTCTGATAATAAGGAAATGCAAATTAAAACCCACTTTGATATATCACCTTACTCCAATAAGACTGGCTAGTATCAGGAACAACAAATGCTACCAAATGCTGAGAGGTTGTTGGGAAAGGGGAACACTCATCCGTTGCTGGTGGGAATGTAAACTTGTCAGCCAATATGGAAAAGCAGTGTGGAGAACCCTTAGAAGGATCAAAATGAGCCCCTTCCATTTGACCGAGTCATATCACTCCTGGGTTATATACCCACAAAACTCAACTTACTTGCCACGATACATGCACAAGCATGTTTATTTCAGCATCCCTGTTCACAATAGCAAAAAGCTGGAACAGCCCAGGTGCCCCACAACTGACGAGTGTCGATAGAGCAAATGTGGTACATGTATACAATGGAGTTTATGCAGCTGGTTTCAACGAGGGACACCACATAGAATCCCCTTGCCACGTAAAATGGATGGAGCTGAAAGACATTATGTTTAAGTGAAGTAAACACAGTCCCAGAAAAACAAACGACAAATGGTGTCCCTCATATGTGGATGCTAGCCAACAAACTCCAGAGATAACGATTCTCATGGAGAGGGAGACATAGTAAAAGAACAACAACAGATAAGACTGCCTCAGAACTGACTTGAAATGGTGAATTTGGGAAGGGGGGATGGGTGAGAGAGCGACACGGGTGTTTGTTGTTATATCGATTAAGGTGTCATATTAATTGACGTGATTTCAACAAATACCCAGTTTTTCCTAGACACTGTCTACAGGCTACACTGTGTGTTCAAGGCTCAGTAAAAAGTAAATATGTGTATATAAAAAAAAAAAAAACATTGGTTTACAGACTCTGATAAAAAACGGTACTGCACTCTGAGTAAAATGTAGATAAAATTCGCTGTTGTCCACATTTGTATTTCACCATCAAAACTTTAGCACATAACTTTGGGATTGGCAACATACCAAATGTTCTCAATAATTTCTCTGTTGTAGTCAGATATCGACTTTGTAGCATTCTCTTATAAGATGAAATTAACAAGTAAAAATTACGGTTTGCTTCCCAAGTTTAATCATATCTCAAGTTCACCCAAAACAAACTGGGTAATTTGATGAAATTTGTGCTTGAGTTCCTACCATATCAGTTATGTATAAAATACTGTCTTCTGGAGGATCAATGGGTTAAAAAAAGGGGGGGGGTGATACAGAAGACAAAAACCTTTTCATCAAAAAGGTTTTTGATTGAAACAAAAAACCTTTTCATCAAAACCTTCAATTCATCATCTCAAACTAACCACGGGAAAGATTTGATTGTCCTATCAAAGACAAAATTCACCAACTTAACGGCTGAAAAGAAATAGATACAGTCTTGCAATTGAGTCGATGTACCGAAAAAGTGCAACTGGAAAGGTTGATGCCTTCTGATACATTGAAAGGAAGAAAAAGCCTCTCAGAGGATTGCCATAAAATATCGAACCCTTCTGTGGACCCTAATGTAACAACTATTTATATGGTCAATGAACCTTCTACCTCTAGGTGCCACAAACGTTTTTATTTTTTTTTTTTGAGTTTTTGCTCTCCAGTAGAACGTGGAATATGATGATGATGAGGTCAGTTCTCCAACTGTAAATTGGAGTACAATATATAGAGGTCATATCTTTTAAAACCGGTAAAAATGCCTTGTTTTTGATAATGAAAAATTGACTAAAGACATAAAAACTATGAAAAGGATTATCCATCTTTAGAACCAAATATATACTAAAATCCTTGGGCTAGCACTTAGGCAAAGTATATTAATGCAGGAGCTCTGACAATCAGCAATGGATTGTTCTACAGGGGGATGTTGGCCGGGGATTCCAAAGGCCCCAAAAAGGTAAGGGCTCCTTGCCCCTAAGTTGGGATACCTCAGATGGAGAGGTGAATAAGACCCTGCTGCCGAAGACAGAACCGGACGTTAACGGGAGGGATGTATTGAGACCACAATGCAAGTGTACCAGATGGCCTGAATGCCAAGAGTTTGCCAAAGGCCACTAAACCCAATGAAGCAAATACGGGTCTCCCTGAGCCGCAAGCGCTCCACTTCAGCACCCAGTACTAACACCTCACTGCCTGGAATACTGTGCAGCAGAGGCAGCCATGTGCCTGTATATCCCCAAATCATAATTGCTATTGCCTCTCCTTGGAGTAATGAACCCATGGTGATGCCACAAGCTTACATCCTCCTTACGGGTTAGGAATGTTATAAGCCACCGTAAGACCTGTCATCTTTAACAGGGGGGGAAAAAGTAATTCATGGATTAACATATATCCAAACCTATGTGTCTATGCCAAAGAACCTACCATAACTATTAGTGCTGTTAAATACCTATATATATCTAATTGTTTGTTCTTCATTAGTCGGATCAAAAGGTTACTCCTGGACAAATGTCAGCCCATGAAAGGAACCCCATAGCCAGAAGAATTGACCAGCGTCCAAGTCAACAGCCCCAGAGTAGAGGGGACTCAGAGAGGGGGACTGTTTAAACTTCTCATCCACCTGTGCTCCCTTTTCTAAGCCTAGGGAACATCTGCGGAAGAGGATTATCACTTATAGCTAAAAAATTAAAAAAAAAAAAAAAAACAGAGAAAGATGCAAGACAGTTACGGCAGAATACATGATCTGGGATGGGGTGGAGGTGGGGGGGAAGGGAAAGGGAAATATGCCTGATCTGAATTGAAACATGATGTACCAAATGCACAAAGCATCAATAAAAATTAAATTAAAAAAATAAAATGAATAATCAAAAAAAAAAAACACATATGGAGAGCAATGTGACACACAGTCCAAATCCTTTTCTATTTCAACCTTAAATATTTTAATATCTTAAATTGTAATCAAGTCACAATAAAACTTAATTATCTGATAAAGGTTTAATTTACTTTCCTGTTATTGAAACATTCAAGACACAGTTCAGTGTCATGCATTTTTCTTTTCAAATTTTCACTCAAAATTCTTGTGTGACATGTAGAATGACTAATAAAATGTTCTTTTGAGGAGAGAACACTGAACATTTCCCTTTGATCTTTTATCATGCTTCATATTTATTGTGTATGTCATTAAACACAATAAAATTAGTTTACAAATGTCATGTCATTATAAAAATTATAGGTAGAAATTTTTAATTAAAAAAAACAATTCTTTTGTATTTCTGTTCATATGAGTTTTTGGCTGGCTTTGAACTCAGAAAGATCTGCTCACATGCCTTCTCAGTGCTGGGATTAAACCTGCCTGCCACTATGCAAAACTTGAAAGGTTTAAATAAGTATAGAGGACTGCAGAATGAGGAAATTGTGTGGGTGGAAATAGAGTTAACCAAAACTGTGGATGTATGAAAAAGCCTTATATAAGCATATTAATTTATAAGACAACTAAATCTATAATTTAAAAAGATATAATTTGAATGGAGACACCCACATAGATGTATAGTACTATCCCTAGCATTCATAGGCTTTAACATAAAAATCCCATTATCAGGTACTGGAGGGGATTAGAAAAAGTAATAGTGGAGGTGTGAATATGATCAGAATGCATTACATAGATGCAAGAAATGCTCAACACAGAATGAAGAGAAAATTATCAGATTAATTCATGAGAACACTACATACTTGGAACATGTATCTTTTATTGAATTATAGTTTACTAAATTTTTGTGATTTACATACAATATAGTTTGATAGTAATTAGACCCCTCCTTTAACTACAATACCTCCTCTGCCCCACCCCAACTTAATGTGTACATATATATATATATATATATATATATATATATATCCCTATATAGTCTAATTTGTATCCTACATTGTTGATCTATCTACTGAGCCTATCAAGAGTCCCATCTTTATATGACACCCTCTTTCCCCTTCAAAGCTGCCATTAATTGCCAAAAGTTCCTTGCTTACTCATGTCTATGCTGGGATTTTGTCAGTTTGAGGTTGCATAGGACTTGTGCATAATGTCACCATTGCTGTGAGTTTATATGAGCAATTGACCAGATGTCCCCAGAAGAGTGTTTTCTGTGGTCATCCACCCCCCCACACTGATTTTTACAACCCTTCCACCTGCTCTTCCACAATAATCCCTGAATTTTGGGAGGTAGATAAAAGAAATAGGTTTCCCATTCATGGATAAATCCTCTGTGGCTTCTCCTCTGAACACTGGCCAATTGTGGGTTACTGTGTTAATCACTGTCTTCTGCAGAAGGAAAATTATCTGGTGAGAACTGAGGGATACATTCATCCTATGTGTAATGGTTGCATTGAAGATGTGTCACTTATGGTTGTGTCTCAGGAACACTTATTCTATGTGTTTGACTAGTTCTAAAACTATGTAATAACCTCCATCTTTGGGCTGGAGAGATGGCCTAGCAGTTAAGAGAGCCAACTGCTCTTGAAGAGGACCTGGGTTCAATCCCCAGCACCCACATGGCAGCTGAGAACAGTCTTTAACTCCAGTTCCAGAGGAATCCAACACCATCTTCTGACCTCTGCAGCATTGCATGACACAGGTGCACAAACCTACATGCAGACAGTACCTTCATACACATACAAAAACAAAATTTTTTAAAAATTAAAAAATAATTATCTCCATCTTTGCAAAAAGAAATTTCTTTTGTGAGAGGAGAATGCTACATTTGTCTTAAATATTTGGGTGCAAATTTAGAATAAAGTAAAAAATTACATTAGTCTAGGGATGTTGCAAAAGTGTGTTTTCCTCTAGGATCCACGACCTCTCCAGCCATGTATATCTGGGTCTGTTTATAGTTACTACCCATAAGTTCCTTCCCAATCAGTGGTTCTTACTTCTAATTGGACAGCTGTTGATCACCCCTAAGATAAACATCTCACTACTGTACCAATAGAGATAGTTTGCTGGGCCAGTCATTGTTTCCTAGGCTTTATAGCAATTAAGGACCATTGGTTTTCTCCCTTAGCACTTTGTATAGTATCCTCTGATACCATGAGAGGCGATCTTCAGGGAAGAGGACTGCAAGTCAGTTCTAGCTCAGTTGCCCCAAGTACTGTACCCAAAGTGTAGCCTGTCTTCAGCAATAGATTCTATCCTTCATATTCTGGAAGGCAATCAAGGACTCTGGCAATAACCCCTGCTATTTTGGGTTTCCCGTGGACTACTCTGACTAACAACTGGAAGGGAGGTTTCTCCTGCTTGCCAATGTATTTGTTATTATGTGCCAACCCTTCAGCTACACACATATACTCTCAAAATTATATATATATTATATAGATATATATATATATATATATGTAAAATATTTTCAGTAATTCTTTGAGCTAATATACTACCTTCTAGTTTTTTCCCACTCCACCTGTATAATCCTTACTACTCCCCCATTAAAGGTACCCTTTTTATTCATTTCCCACTTAACACTTGTAATTTATTATCCACCTCTCTCAAGCTCATTCTTCTGTTTCATATTCCCGACTCCTGTGATTACATAAGAATATATACTCAAATCTAGGGATTTAGAGCTAAGATCCACAGATGAGAGAGAGCATATGTCACTTGACTTCTGAGTCTGTGTTGCTTCACTTAGTACAGTATCATAGTCTCTAATTGGATCCATTTACTTTCAGATTTCATTTTTCTTCACTGCTGAGAACTCCATTGTGTAAATGTACCACATTTTCACTATTCATTCCTAAGTTGAGGGACATAATCGGATTCCCTTTCTTTGTTATTATGGAAGAGCAGCAGCAAACATGGCTGCAAGTATCTTTGTAGTAGGATTATTCCATTGGGTATTTTCCAAGGAGTGCTATGACCAGAATACATGGTACATTTACTGCTACTTTTTAAAGAGTTCTCCATATTGATTTATACAGTGGTTGCACCAATTTTCAGTCTTACCCACAGTGTAGTCATTTGGTCTCTTGATATTAGCTATTCTGACTACAGTTAGATGAAATTTTAAGGATGTTTTGACTTGCATTTCCATAATTACTAGGGAGGTTTAATACTTTTAAAGGTGTTTCTTAGCCATTACTATTTCTTTATTTATAGCTCTATGTTGAGCTCCATAGCCTACTTTTTATTATTATTTATCTTTTATGTGTATGAATGTACTGTCTGCATGTAGGTTGGTGCACCCATGTCGTGCAATGCCACGGAGGTCAGAAGAGGGTGTCGGATTCCCCTGGAACTGGAGTTAAAGATGGTTTTCAGCCGCCATGTGGGTGCTGGGGATTGAACCTGGGTCCTCTGCAAGAGTAGTCAGCCCTCTTAACTGCTTGGCCATCTTTCCAGCCCCCCATAGTCTGTTTTAATTGATTCATTTTTTTTCTTGCTTCGCTGTTTTCGGAGTTCTTTATATATTCTTGATATTAATTCTCAGAAAGATGTAGAGATGGTGAAGATTTTTCTCCCACTCTGTATGCTTCCTCTTCAAACAATTGGTTGTTTAATTTTCTGCACAGAAGATTTTTAAGTTTAATGAGGTCCCATTTGTTGATCCTTGACCTTAATTCCTGAGTGAGTGGCTGATGTCCAATTTAGAAAGTCCTTTCCTACACCTATATCTTGCAGGTTACTATGTTTTCATTTTTTAATGCTTTTATTGATGTTTTGTGTATTTCAGATATCATTTCTCAGTTCAGTATAGACATATTCCCCTTTCACTTCCCCACCCCACCCCAGATCATGCACTCTGCCATAACTATCATGCATCTTTCTCTCAGTCTTTTTTGTGGTTGTTGTTGTTTATTTAGGAATTCACATTTTCCTCTAATTTTATATTACTCTAAAATATGCACACATATTTTCCACTCATATACAGTAACTACAGAGTCTGAAAGTAAGTGGTGGATCGATTCTAGAGCCCCTTAAGAGATTTACACTATAACAACATAGTTGCTTTCAGATAAACAGAAATATAACAATAATGTTGTTTGGCTTGCCTTTCATCTGGGGATTTGGTGTTAGCATCCACAAAGAGGGAGACCATTCACCACTTGTTTTTCTGGAACTGTGTTAGCATAATGGCTACCTGCAAAGTTCATGATGTCATCCTTCTTTACTGCTAAGTAATACTCCATTGTGTAGATGTACCACATTTTTGTTATCCATTCATCAGTTGAGGGGCATTTGGGCTGGTTCTAGCTATTGTGAAGAGAGCTGCAATAAACATGGATGTGCATGTATCTTTGCGGTAGGATGAGTCTTGTGGGTATATACCCAGGAGTGGTATGGCTGGGTCAGGTGGCAGGCTCATTTTGAGTCTTTTAAGTGTTCTCCAAACTGCTTTCCATAATGGTTGTACAAGTTTACATTCCTGCCAGTAGTGGATGAGTGTTCCCCTTTCCCCTCAACCTACAGGACATAGGTATAGGAAAAGAATTTCTAAATTAGACAGCAGCTGCACAGGAAATAAGGTCAACAGTTGACAAATGGGAAACTCATCAAACTCAAAAGCTTCTGTACAGCAAAAGAAACAATCTAGGAAGTGAAGAGAAAACCCACAGAGTGGGAGGAAATCTTCACCAGTGGTTCATCTGAGAGAGCATTAATGTCAAGAATATATAGACTACTCAAAAAACAAAGAAGTAAGAAAACAAATGACCTACTCAAAAGATGGAGTAAAGAGCTGAACAGACACTTCACCAGTGAGGAAGGAAAGATGGCTGAGAAGCATCATAAAAAGTGCTCAACATCATTAATAATTAAGGAAATGCAAATTAAGACATTCTCAAATATCATCTCACTCTAATAGGACTATATTTTCTTCTAATAGTTTCAGCATCTCAGGTTTCACATTGAGCTCTTTGATCCATTTGGAATTGACTTTTGTGCAGGTTCATAGGCATGGGTCTAATTGCATTCTTTATAGGCAGAGATCCAGTTTACTGTTTTTTGAAGACGCTGTCTTTCCTCCCATGTGTGTTCTTGGCATGTTTGTGAAATATCAGGTGACTGCAATTGTGGGACCTCATGTTTGAGCATTCTATTTTGTTCTATTGATCTATAAGTCTGTTTTTCTTTTCCCAGTGCCATGCTGTTTTTATGACTATCGCAATATAGACTGACATTTGGCATGGTAATCCTTCTGGCATTGCTCTTGTTTTCTTTCACAATTATTTTGGCTATCATTGGGCTTTTCTTTCTTCATATAATTTTAGGATGGTGTTTTTTTCTATTTCTCAGAAGAATGACCAGGGATTTTGATTTTGATTACATTGAATCTGTAAATTGCTCTTGGTAGGATGGTAATTTTCACTACATTGACTCTACCAATCCATGAGCACTGGTAATCTTTCCATCTTCCTGTGTCTTCCTCAATGTTTTTCTTCAAAGATTAAAGATTTTCACTGAATAGTTCTTTTGTTCTTCCTAACTTAACTTTGAAATGTCATTTCCTTACTTCTCAGTTCCCTTCTTGAAATATCTGGATCTGAATTAACTTGTTCTATTTAGAATACAGAAATGATGATTTCTCTTCACAGGTGAAATTGGTTGTTAGTTTTATTTACCTCATAAGAAAACAATTTGTCTGTGATAAGTCATAACAGAAGTGCAGTAATAGAACCAGAAAGCAATATGCCAAACTAAATCCCAAAACCCAATGAGACAACTATGATGGTTAATCTTGATTTTCAACTTGATGTGATTTAGAATCACCATGGAAACAAATCTCTGGGTAAGACTCAGGTTAATTGAGGTGGGATGACTCACCTTTAAAGTGGGTGGCACCATCGCTTGTGCTACTTTCCTTGACTAAACAAGAGGGAGAAAGTGAGCTGAGCACTAGCATTCACCTCTCTCTGCTTTCTGATCACAGATGCTGTGCAACCAGCCATCTCAAGATCTTGCACCATGCATTCCCCATGATTTATGGCATCCTTTACAGACCCCAAATAAACCATTCCTTAAGATGTTTTTGTCAGGAACTTTCTTGCAGCAGTGAGAAATTCATTCATATGACTAATGTGATTAAATATGATATATATAAGATATATATATAAGATACTTTTTTTTTTTTTTTTTTTGGTCTTTTTGAGACAGAGTCTCCCTGTAGATCTGGCTGTCCTGGAACTCACTCTGTAGACCAGGCTGGCCTTGAACTCACAAAGGTCTGCCTGCCTCTGCCTCCCAAGTGCTAGGATTAAAGGTGTGGGCCACCACGCCCAGCGACTAATGTATAATTTTATGTTGTCATTCAAGAGCAAAACTCAAAGAACTAGCAGTAGTCTCAGAATGTATAGACTGAGCAAAACTCAAAGAACTAGCAGTAGTCTCAGAATGCATAGACATCTGCTATGTACATGGAAATATTCTACCACCCCAAACAAACTTCTCCATCAGATTTTCTAGTGTTTGTCACTGGCATTATCATTTAACCATTTTCTTGGGAGACTCTGTCTCAAAAAGACCAAAAAAATATATATACATTAGTCATATGAATGAATTTCTCACTGCTGCAAGAAAGTTCCTGACAAAAACATCTTAAGGAATGGTTTATTTGGGCTCTGTAAAGGATGCCATAAATCATGGGGAATGCATTTTCTTAGAACATACCGTACAAATTCACTCATTTCCCTTACCCAGTTCAACCACAGTTGTGCCAGTTATATTCCACAATAGATTATGAAATTACCACAGTATTCTACTTCCATTGATATTATACTCCCCAGGAAAAGAATGAGTGCCTCTTAACTCCTTCTAAAATGTAAAATAAATAACAGTATGTCACTTTTAAGCCCTATAATTGCTTCCCCTTGTAATTAGAATTAAATGCAAACTCACACTGTGATTTATAAGAAGTATTCTATGATCTCACCCCTGGGTGCCTCTCTGAACTTCTCTCTTGCCTCTCCTTCTTTGTTTATCATCATCCTTTGGGCTGTTTTCTGTTTCATGATCATGACTAGCTTATTTCTGCCTAAGAGCATCTGCACCATGACTGCTTCAATAAATATTTCATAGAGTCTTGTATCAGAAAACCAAGAAGTCATGCCTGAAGATCCTGATTGTTTGATCAGAGCTCTAGCATATCATATTTCTGCAGCAGTATAACAGGCCTTGGGAGAAGTTGTTAGAGGAGGAAAATCAAAGGGAAATTCTGTGGTAATGCAAACATTGTTCAGATTAGAATTTGAAACTTAAAGTTTGTACACACTGGTTTTCATGAGGAAGGTGAACACACTTCTATAGAGGTGTAAACATGTACCAGTAGAACAGCACTGATAAGTCTACAATGAGTAGTAATCACAATGTTTCAGAAAGGCATTATCAAAATTTATCTTCCAGTTGGGAACTGGAGATCTGACTCAGCAGTTAAGAGCACTGGCTGCTCTTGCAGAGGACTCAGGTTCAGATCCCAGCACCCACATTGCAGCTAACAATTGTCCTTAACATCAGTTCCCGGGATCTGAGACTCTCTATGAACTCCTCGGGCACTACACAGCATGAGTGTACTTACGTAAAGTCAGGCAATGTACTCATCTGCATAAAATAAAATGTTAACCCATTTTTATCTTCCCTTAAAATCTCAATAGTTTGCTAATAAATGTAAACATAATTTTATCAATATGTCAATATGACTATGATTAAAAAGACAATGAACTAATTACCTACTATTTTTATTCTTTTTAAGTTTGCTTATTTATTTTATATGTATAAATGTTATGCCTGCATGTATGTACATGTACCCATGTTGTGCAGTGCCTGCAGAGGCTAGAAGAATGGGTCAGATCCACTGGAACTAGAATTATGGACAGTTGTTAGGCACCAAGTGGAATTCAAACCTGGTTCCTCTGCAAGAGGATATTAACACTGAGCTATCTCTCCAGCTCCTATTTGTTTTTAAGTGATCCAAAATTCTAGCATGACCTGAGGAATTGTAGTACTCTAATCATCAAGGTTTGTGGAATACAAGTATTGGCAAATTATTCTATATTTTTTATATTTAATTTAATTAACTATGTGTATAGTTATTCATTTTTCCCATTTCTGCAGTGCTGGTGAGATTGCTTAGATGGTAGGACCTCTTTCTGCCAAACCTGACAACCTGAGTTCTATCCTTTGTACCCACATGCTGGAAGAAGAGGACCCTACTCCTGGAAGCTGTCTTCAGATGTTCAGATGTGTGCCATGTTGTGCCCATAATGACATGCTTGCTGATTCACATCCAATAAAATTGATTAATAAATGTAAAATATAATAAAACTAAGAACGCTGCAATGATATTTTATCAGCCATTCAGATTATTCTTAAGAGTTTGATTCTGCTCCAATCTGCACAGAATTTTGGCAAATGGGCATGAAATTCATAAAAATACTACAGTGGAATCATTGTATAATAATATGCAACAATGGAAATTTCTGCATATATAAGATGTGTAAAGGAAAATTATAATAATACAAACATACATATCTAATATTTAAGTTATAAAATAAGAATAAAAAATACAGAAAATTATAATAATTTTGATAGCCATGCATATAAATCATTGTAGGACTTCAAGCATTTGTATGTATATGTATGTCCATTTATATAATATTATTCTTATTAAGACAGTTATTAGACTGAATTATCTATGCAACTGAAATATGTTTATTATCAATTATAATAATAATACAAATTCACATTAAAATCCTCTTTTTCCATCTTGGCACTTTGCATGCTTAATCCAGCCCATAGTAATTAATCTCTATGACTGAGACTTCAACTGTTCTCGGGAAATTATTAGCATTGCTCACCTTCCTTTCAGAAGAGGTGCATCCCTACAGACTCAGCACCTGCTCAGGAAGTGTATACCATGTTTACCAATTCCTAGAGTTATCAGACACTATTCTAACATCCAGAACTAAACTCCAAAGGGTTTGCATAGGCAGGCGCTCTTCCCCTGATTAATGTCCATATCTGCAGATTCCAAGCCAGATATTTTGCACAGGGAAAAACCTTCTGTGATTATTGGGTGAAGACACCCATCTGTAGAGTGATTCTTAGTTACAAAGTGCCAAGTTTATGCGGAAGAGAAAGGAATTTACAAAATCAGAAATCTTAATCTCGTGTGAAGTTCATAGTTGCATCAATAAGAACTGGGAAATTAAGGAAGCTTTGTGAAGCTTTAACTTTGCTTTTATTTAGATTTTATGAATTCACTAGTTTTGTTCCTATAAGGAATGCTGTCAAATGTAATTTTGTTATCTCCCATAATATTTTTTAATTATTATTTTGATTTTATATGTATGAGTGTATTGTCTGCATAAATATGCCCATGTCATGCAATGCCCTCAGAGATCAGTTGAGGATGTCAAAGTCTCCTGACTTATAGACACTACCATGTGGGTGCTGGGAATCAAACCCATGTCCTCTGCAATAGCAGCCAGTGCTCTTAACTGCTGAGCCATCACTCCAACCCCTTTTTACATATCTCCCAGAAACTTTCTGATGTATCTAACTTATTGAACTGGAACAGAGATGGTTCATCTTTCTCTCCAATATACTGAACAAGTCAATGAGTGCTCACAGAGATTATCTGGAGTCATGCTTCATGTCTTTAACATTCTCAGTTCTTTCCATTGAATTTCCCACTGATTTCTGAAATAATGCTTCAATGGATCACCATGTCTAAATTCCATTTTGTGTGCTGCTCAAGGGTTCCATTGCAATTGCTCCTATCTTAGATGTTTATTTTCTTATTCTCCACAAAAATATACACATCAGTGTGTTGGTCTGTATATTATAAGTTTTTATAATTTTCATTTCAGTAATGTCTTAAATATTCTCCACACAGAACAGAATCACCTTTGAATTTCTTATCAACAAATTTAGTTAACTTCAATCCCTTCTCACTTGAATCATGTGCTCCATTTACAGTGTGTAGACACCATGCACTGCCATATACACAGAAAATAGTAAAAGAAACAAAAAGATAAAAGTATTATCATAATCAGTAATATGTTATAATAAACAAATCATTAGACATTAGTCAAAATGTAATAAGGTGAACATATGCAAACTTTTACAGTACATATGAAGCATATGGGTTAGAGAAACAAGATTTTCCAAATCAAAATATCTATTCACAAAGAGGCACTTAAAATTTGTAAGTTATGGGCTGGAGAGATGGCCTAGCAGTTAAGAGCGCTGACCGCTCTTACAGAGGACCCGGGTTTGATCCCCAGCACCCACATGGCGGCTAAGAACCGTCTGTAACTCCAATTCCAGGAGAACTCCAGTTCCAGGGGAATCCGACACCCTCTTCTGACCTCCGCGGCATTGCACGACACGGGTGCACACACTTGCATGCAGACAGTACAGTCACACACATACAGGAAAAAAAAATTTGTAAGTTATGTTTTAATGAAAACAGCCTGATCCTGTTTATTTCTCACAGTTACTGTTAAGAAAGTAAGTATTCCATTGATTGACTCAACATTCAGCTATATAGTATTTACCACATAGCAAGCATGAGGTTAAGCCCTGACATATATTTAAATAAGAATTGAATTCCTTCTAAGAATTCATAGGTAAGTATGAAGACATCACTCCTTCATAGTACAATTAGTTTTATAATCAAAGTTGTATATTTTAGAAGCATTGATCAATAGAAACTGAAGGCAGATTTCCATAAAGTCAGAAAATAGGAGAAAAACACTGTACCTGACAGGTAAAATGGCTACTCCTGAATCAGTGGCAGCATTAAGCTAACTAGAGATATTTATATCCTATTCTGTAACATCACATTCTGTGGAAGGTAGTCAATTTGATCTGCATCTTTTGATTCATTGATTAGAAACTAATTCTTTACATCATAATTGTTTTGTTTTGTTCTGGGGTCATTTTTGAGACAGTGTCTCCCTCTCCCTGTAACCCCAACTGGCCTGAAACTCACTCTATAGACCAGGCTAGCCTTGAACTCCCCAAGATCTGCCTGCCTCTTCTTCTGGAGTGTTGAGGTCATTATTTGTTTTTGTTTTTGTTTTTGTTTTTGTTGTTGTTGTTGTTGTTCTTTTTGAGACAGGGTCTCCCTTTAGTTCCAGCTGGCCTGGAACTCAATATGTACACCAGGCTGGACTTGAACTCACAGAGATCCACTTGCCTCTGCCTCCTGTGTGCTTGGATTAAAGGTGTGCTACCACACCAGTGGGAATATTATTAGTTAATGGGACTTTCCCAGAAGTAGTACCTCATATATGACAAGGAGGCCAAAAAAACTCAATGGAGGAAAGACAGCATCTTCAGCAAATGGTGTTGGCAAAACTGGATAACCACTTGTAGAAGAATAAAATTAAACCCCTGCCTCTCACCCTGTACAAAAATCAACTCCAAATGGATCAAAGACCTCAACGTGGAACCCAAAACTCTGAAGGTGATAGAAGAAAAAGTTGGCAGCAACATACAGGACATAGGTGTAGAAAAAGACTTTCTAAATCAGCCAGCAGCTGCATAGGAAACAACGTTGACAATTGACAACTATGAGCTTAAAAACTCAAAAGCTTCTGTACAGCAAAAGAAACAATCAAGGAAATGAAGAGAAAACCCACAGAGTGGGAGGCAACCTTCACTGCTGATACATCTGACAGAGCACTAACTTCCAGAATATATAAACTACTCAAAAAACAAAGAAGAAAACAAATTACTCACTCAAAAGATGGAGTAAAGAGGTGAACAGAGACTTCACAAGTGAAGAAATAGAGATGGTAGAGAAACACCTTAAAAAGTGTTCAACATCAATAATAATAAAGGAAATGCAAATCAAAACCACTTTAAGATACTTCTCACTCTGTTAAGGCTGGCTAGCATCAAGAAAACAAATGACACCAAATGCTGGAGAGGGTGTGGGAAATGGGGAACACTCATCCACTGCTGGTGGGAATGCAAACTCGCACAACCGTTATGGAAAGTGGTGAGGAGAACACCTAAAAGACTCAAAATGAGCCTACAACCTGACCCAGACATACTACTTCAGGGTATATACCCACAAGACTCATCCTACTGTAAAGACACATGTATAGCCATGTTTATTGCAGCTCTCTTCATAATAGGGAAGAGCTGGACCCAACCCAAATGCCCCTCTACCGACAAGTGGATAGAGAAAATGTGGCACATCTACACAATGGTGTTCTATGTAGTAGTAAAGAAAGACGATAGGAAATTTGCAGGTAAATGGATGGAACTAGAAGATATTATGTTAAGTGAAGTGATGCAGTCCCAGAAAAAATAAAGATGAGTGGTATCCCTCATCCGTGGATGCTAGCACCAAGTAACTAGTTGTAAGGCAAACTGAGCAACATTAACGTTATATTCCTCACGATCTGAACACAACTGTGCTCTTATATTATGAATCCCTAGAAAGGTACTAGAACTAACTTACCATTTATTTTCAGACTGTGGAGGATTTTTGGTATATGAAGGTGGGCATGTATACATATTTTAGAGTAACATAAAGTTAAAATGGAAAAAGGTGAATCAAGAAATATGATATGGAAATAATACAGTTTGTTTTCAGAAGATACCCTATAGGTGTGATGTATCAGGCTGGTGTAACTTATCCTTTCTGGGTGCATAATGACCATACTTAATACCCATACCAATTGGCCGAGGGACCTAAGGGATAACTTTGTTCCTTGCCCTCAGAAGTCAACTAAGTCTCAGGGGAATATGCATGGGGGAATCTCTTCAAATGTCCTGCAAATGTGAGTCACCAGTCTTCCTGTGCAGGGAGGTCTTGGAGATCCACTAATGAGACATCAGCCAGTGTCCAGCCTATAAAGAGGTAAGTCTGCTCATGTTTCAAAAAGAGAATCCTGGTCTAGCAATACCTAACTGTGTCCTGGAGTGGATGGAACTGGTGGTTGAAAAGCCAAAAGGAGCCAGGGGCTCCCCTCCACCCCCAAAAACAAAAACCCCTAGTGACCATTGAGGACCAGATCCTCAACTGACCTTGAGAAAACAAATACCTTGGGCTAACTGTGTGGCCTTAAGCATCCAAAAGGAAAGTATAACCAGAAATAAATAATCAGTAAGGTCTGAGTAATTGTACTTCAGATATAAAACTTGAGAATCCTCCAAACCTTAAAAGCCAGATGGGGACTATTGAGATATCCAGCATGTGGACTGAGTGGCTACTGGGATTTCAGCCTCTTCAGAGTGTAGACTGCCATTATTGGACTACCCAGGCAGTGTCATGGAGGCCAGAGCAGGAAGATCAAGACAAGACACACACTTGCTGGACCTCATTTGGGTGACCATGGTGGGTGAGGGACCCCAGTGTGGAGCACAGGGGCAGGATTGATGGTTGTTTGGGTTTGCCAAGGAGGAATCTTCTAGCACTTCCTTGGGGAAAACATGACATATTTTGGTAAAAAGAAAGAAAATCCTCCAACTCAGGTGATATGTGTATATATATATATATATANGGCAATAGCCTGTTCTATTTTGGCAGTCTCTTATACTACCATGACTTAAAACTTGAAGGGAGGTTTCTCCTGTCTGGCACTGTGTTTCTTATTATATAGCTTTCATTATACACATGGACTCATGTTCAGATATTATATGGTATTTTCAGTAGGTTATGTGGGCTTTTCCATAGGTTTTTGAGCTAAAATATTTCGCTCTGGTTTTCCACATTATCTATCCTTTATTTCTTTTCTTTCTCTGTATCTAACTTCCCTCCTTCCTCCCTAGATAAAATACCCTCATTTCCCCTATTTTCCCTTTAATAATACCTGTCCCTATGATCCCCCTTTTCTTGAGCTCCTTCTTTCCCTTTACTCCCATGATTCCCTGTACATCCTTTCCAGTTGAATACCCTCATTTTCCCCATTTTCACTTTGGTAACTTCTGTTTCCTACAACCCTTCACTTGGGTTCTTTCCTTCCTTTTACTTCCATGATTCCTGTAAATTTGCCTGGGTTCTGTGGTTACATATGGAGATATATATATATATATATATATATATATATATATATATATATATTCACATATATCCTTTCACATCATTGGTCCTGTCTGATATAAAGTCAGTATTTGATCTTGTAATTAATGCTCAATTTGTTAGAGCATTTCCACATCACAATTAACAACATTCAGGTTTATGGATGGCTGTATTAACACAGAGAAAGCATTGTCAGGGAATTATTTTGCAGTGAGCCAGATAATAGAATTATATGTGAACTAATGTGTGGCTCCTCGTGAAAGTCTATGAAAATGTCAGTGGAAAGAAACATCTTATTTTTAATTTCTCTTGAGCACACTAATTATTCTAAAAATCTGGGCTGCTGTTATGATGCTCTCAGTTGTAACAACAAAACCCCTTTGCTTATAGGGAAGATCCATTCTCAAATGATGAGAAATGACTGTACACAACAAAAAAAAAATGAATTTAGAGTCATTCCAGATGTTGTTCAACAGAATGTTCATATATTTTAAGATAAATATATCCTGTTAATTGTTCTTTCCCCTTAAAGAAAGTAGAATTTGCTTAAAACCACTAAGAAAAAATGCTGCGTTTATTTTCTATAATTTTTTATAATTTATTTTCTTCTAAGTAAAAGAATTTATAGCTTCACACATTCACTGGACTTTATTTTTTTAATAAATTCTTAAAGTAGAAGAACTGATCAATGCACTTTAGTCAGTGTCTTACAATAGTGGAAATATTTCTTAGCCTCAATGCATAATGATTCATACAAATGTTTAACAGTGAGCTCAAAAGTCCTACCCTTTGGGGAGGTGGTTGTAGTGAAAGATATCAGCAAATTACTCCTTACTGACTTCTTTTTATTTTTTGTTCTGTTCAGGTTATTTTTGTTTCCTTTTTATTTATTATTTTGATTTTATGTGTATGAGTGTATTGTCTACATGTAGGTAGTTGCTGCTATGTCCTGAAATGCCCACAGAGGTCCAAAGAAAGAATCAGATCCACTGGAACTGTTCTCTGGAGTGAGTTCATCCATTGAAGCCTGGTCAGACTATCTAGTGTCGCTCCCTTAAAGAAAAGCAACTCTTTCACCCAGCTAAGATTCAGACTTCTTAACCATTTTCCCATTCTATGTTTTGTTTTGTTTTGGTTAATTTATTTTCTTAACATTACAGAAAATACATGCATAACATGAACAATACTGACCAAAACCCAATCTAAAGAGAAGTTCAAGCAATTTTCCTAAAGTAAATTTGCATATTTTATACAACTAGCTATTTTAACAAATTTGTATTTTGAAGGAAAACCTTCAATTCCTTTTCAATAATGACACAAGGAGCGATGTTTTCATGTAACAATATTAAACTATCTAAGCTTACATTTATGTGTTTAACCAATTATATAGTGGCTAAATAATTGTGGGTTATTTCCAAATTTTAATTATAATGAAACCCAAAATATTTTGGCCTAGTGAGTGTTTTGTAGCCAAGGCAGATAAGCTGAAATAACTGATACAAGAATGTATTTCAAAAATACTATACCTTCCAAGAATATCAGTCATAGTTTTACTGTCTATGAAAAGCATTCAGTTCTTTACTGGATTCTCCAGCCACCAATTAAGTTAGGACACTAGCAATGTATCAGTGGAATGTATGTTATTGCCTGGTAGAAAGATGTTCCTGAAACTCATGTGTTAAGGGTGGATTATGTTGGGAAGTGATTGGATATTGAAGACTCTAACCTTATCAGGACATAAATCCCTTGATGGACTTACAATTTGATGATATTATTGGGAGGTTGTGGAAAGCAGTAGTAAGTAGAGTAAGCAGGAGAATATACATCACTGAGAGCACAGGTAAAAGGGAATATTTCATCTTCAGCTCCTTTCTTCTGTCTGCCACCTGATTGTTGTAGGGTGAGCTGTATGTTCTCTCACCTATCCACTGCCATGATGTTCTTTTTATTATGAGTGAGTCCAGAAATGATAGAACTAAGTGACATGGATTGAAACCTATGAAACCATGAGTCCAAATATCTCCTTTCTCTCTCACATATTCTCTGATAATTTGCTGCAGTGATTAAAGGCTATCACAGTATGATAAATTCCATATATGGAAACAAAGGCAGTTCTTAATTGCTATCTATTTACTGTGAGGAATTAAAATTAAGCTGGTATTTTGATTAAAGAATGCAAATCATCTTTATTGAACCAATAAGTGTAAGTTAATAATTGAACTGTAGCTTTGAGATCTATTATTGATTTTTAGCTACATGTTCAATTTCTTCTTCTTCTAGCCTATCTAGCCTCGATCATCACCTTCACTTATTTCTAAGGGTTTTGAGTCATTTCTTCTTTTTTAAATTTTAATTATTTTTTATGTGTATAAATGCACTGTCTGCATGTAGGTTTGTGCACCCATATCGTGCAATGCCACAGAGGTCAGAAGAGGGCGTTGTATTCCTCTAGAACTGGAGTTCTCCTGGAATTGGAGTTACAGATGGTTCTCGGCTGCCATGTGGGTGCTGGGGATCAAACCCTGTTCCTCTGCAAGAGCGGTCGGCATTCTTAACCGCTAGGCCATCTCCAGCCCCAAGGTTTTGAGTCATTTCTAATTAAGACCTCATATTTACTTATATAATTGTTTAATACTTGGTCATGTCACTCTGAGAATGTATCAAAAATCGTCTTATGACTTATAGCTAAGTAAAGTTTAAATTTGGCTATAGATCAGGTCTGTATTTCCATGTTCACAAACCTTATTTATGTAATCTCTTCATAGAGACTATGCCAGACTACAGTGATGTCTTATTATACAGAGTCATTTCCTTTTAGAAATATAAATTTGTCTTTTTGCTGCTCAGAAATCACATGACCAGTCATATAGCACCACAGAAATCCATCTTTACCAAGTGAGCCACCTCCAGTTGTCCAGATAAGGATTTTGTTTCTCACCGGGGAGTAAAGATGTCAGCTGTTTCCCTGTGGTCTTAGCTTTATATTTGAATGAAAATATAGAAATAATCTATTTTATTATTCCAAAATATTTTACAAGCTTCCAAATATTAAAAAACTGATAAAATAATATCCTACATGTTTTTAAACAAAATCAATGTACATGTTATATTTTCTCCCCGAATGTACTCTATAAGATACGGCATACATAGCCAGACTTAAAATATGAATGCAAATAGAAAAATAAATAAAATGTCTTAAAGAGAGGAGGATGCAAGTCACGTTTCTTTCCCCTAAGTAGGCATATCTGCATTTCTTTGGTTGTTAGTTATTAATATTTCATTAATTTTCAAGCTACCACAATTCCCCTTGAGATATCATTAATAAAATATCATCCAAATCAGCAAGATTATAGTCAAAATAACCAAACCACAGAGCCTATTTAATTACCTAGGAATTTTAAGAGTGCTGATCACTTGCTTTAATTTAAAGAACTGAATAACCAGATGCTTTAATGATTACAAAAAGTCTTTAGTTTTCTCTGCTTTGTTGGTAATTTTAATTATTTCTCACACTTTCACTTCTTACATGCATTCCTTTATTTGCCCTTTTAGAATAATAATGAGCAAAATCTCAGGGAGAAGAAAGGAGAGAGTACACAAATACTTCTGAAGTGAATTTAAGAATGAACAAACATATCCGTACTTAGAATTCATATCTAGCTCTTTCTTCTCCCTTTCCCATGGCATACACTGTTTTTCATCAAGGAAAGTAAACAACAAATTAATCATACTGGAGCTGAAGAGAAAGCTCAGTGGTTAAGACCATTGGCTGCTCTTGCAGAAGACCTGTGTTCCATTCCTAGGACCCACATGGCAGCTAATAAATTTCCTTAACTCCATTTCCAGGGGATCCTAGGCTGTCTTCTGATGTCCATGGGTATGGTGATTTGAATGAGAATGTTCCCCATTAGCTCCAAGAATTTGGACATTTTTGTCTCCACATGGCAGGGCTTTTGGGGGAGATCTTAGAAGCTGTGGCCTTGCTGGAGGAAGCATGTCACTGAGCACAAGCTAAGAGAGTCCTAAAGCCTTGGTGGTTCTCCAGTAATGCTCTGATTCCTGTGCCTGCTTGAAGATGTGAACACTTAGTTCTGCTCCTGCTTCACCCACCTGTGATGCCATGCCTCTGTGCCCTGGTGGACTCTTGCTCCTTTGAAACTGTAAGCTAAATAACCTCTTGCTTTTATACATTCCCTTGGTCATGGTGATTTATCACTGTAATAGAAAAGTAACTAATACAATGGGCATTGCACAACAGGGATGGACTTAATACATGCAGGCAATTCACTCATAAGCATTAAAAAAGAACAATAAATTTAATATTTTAAAACAAAATTAATCATGCTGAATTCTGCCGGTGTTTTCAGGTTTTCCCAAAATGCTCATATATCCAACCCACTCTGAGAAAAATAATGCTTTTGCATTCAGAGTAATTCTCTGAACAATGAGCAGGTATTTCAGACATAGGTGTCGAAGAAATTTTTAATCTTTCTCTAATGCTATTTTGCAAGCGGTCACTCACCTGATTATACCACAACCACTTAAGGAATTCTAAGGCAAAGCAAACACAAGAATTATGTTTTCTCCATTTCCAATAGTATATTTACACCTAATTTGGGGAAATTTTAGTTAATGTGTTCATTTCTCTCGTAAATATGTTGTATTTCTGTGGAAGCCTCAGAAAAGTTGTGTTCTGGAAAGCAAATAGAAACAAAAGTGGACGCTGGCAAGTGCATTTACAGGAAGATGACCAAGTGACATGTACCTAAGGATTGACACTCATCTGATGCAGACTCTAAGAGCCAGAGGAGGTAGATGATCACAGGAAACAGTTTTCCAGACAGCTGGGCAGGTCTATGAGATGAGTCTTTAAGATTCATATTCTACTCAAGTTAGGAGATACAGATAATTAAATCATTTTGATAAAATTTCTATATAATACTTTAACCAATCCAAATTGTGTAAATTATCAGAAAATATATAGAATCATGCCTAAAGTTTTATCCTAATACATTTTTCATAGAAAAGGCAATAAACTCATGTTTTATTTTACACCCTTGGACATTTGTATTTTCTCTTTTTCTAAGTTTCTTAATATTTTATTTTTTTATTTTATATTATTCCAAAATATTCATATATACACTCCACACATAAGTCAAAATTAAAAATTATGAAAATAAACTATAGGTTGATTCGTAAACACATTTAGAGATTCACATTTTAACAGTAAATTTGCATGCAGGTATAAAGTCGTGTAACTTTACATTCTTTTTTAGAATATGATTACATCTCCTCCATCTATATATGGTAATTACAATGTGTGAGTATAAGTGGTAGGACAGTTCTAGAGCCCACTTATAGATTTACATTGTAATAACACAGTTGCTTTCAGATACAATGAAACATAGTAATAAAGTTACTCAGTTTGGCTGCCAACTTGGGATTTAGTGTTAGCATCCACAAATGAAGGAAGCCCTTTTTTTTCTGGGACTGTGTTACTTCACTTAGTATAATTGCTTCAAGTACCATCCATTTACCAGCAAAGCTCATGATGTCATCTTTCTTTACTGCTGCATAGAACTCCATTGTGTAGATGTACCACATTTTTGTTATCCAGTCATCTGTTGAGGGGCATTTGGGTTGGTTCCAGGTCTTTGCTATTGTGAAGAGAGTTGCAATAAACATAGCTGTGCATGAGTCTTGTGGGTACATACCCAGGAGTAGTATGGATGGGTCAGGTGGTAGGCTCAATTTGAGTCTTTTAAGGGTTCTTCACACTGCTTTCCACAGTGGTTGTACCAGTTTATGTTCCCTCCAGCAGTGGATGAGTGTTCCCCTTTCCTCACAACCTCTCCAGCATTTGGTCTCTTTTGTTTTCTTGATCTTGACTAGTCTTATTTGAGTTATATGATACCTTAGTGTGGTTTTAATTTGCATTTCCTTAATTATTAATGATGTTGAACACTTTTTAAGATGTTTCTCAGCCATCTTTACTTCCTTACTGGTGAAGTCTCTGTTCAGCTCTTTACTCCTTCTTTTGAGTAGGTTATTTGATTTCTTCTTTGTTTTTTAAGTAGCTTATATATTCTGGATGTGAATGCTTTGTCTTATGTATCAGTGTTGAAGTTTTCCTCCCACTCTGTGGGTTTTCTCTTCACTTTCTTGATTGCTTTTAGCTGTACAAAAGCTTTTGAGTTTGATGAGGTCCCACTTGTCAGCTGTTGTCCTTATTTCCTGTGCAGCTGCTGTTTGATTTAGAAAGTCTTTTCCTACACCTATGTCTTGTAGGTTGCTGCCAACTTTTTCTTCTATCACCTTCAGGGTTTCAGGTTTTAGGTTGAGATCTTTGATTCACTTGGAGTTGATTTTTGTACAGGATGAAACGTAGGGGTTTAATTTTGTTCTTCGACAAATGGTGATCCAGTTTTGCCAACACCATTTGCTGAAGATGCTATCTTTCCTCCATTGAGTTTTTTGGCCCCTTTGTCAAATATGAGGTGGCTGAAGTTATATGAGCTCAAGTTTGGATCTTCAATTTTATTCCATTGGTCAATGGTTCTGTTTTTTTGCCAGTATCAGGCTGTCTTTATGACTATAGCCCTGTAATATAGCTTGAAGTCTGGTAATGTAATCCCCCCAGTATTGCACTTTTCACTCAGGGATGCTTTAGCTATTCGGGGTCTTTTGTTTTTCCATATGAATTTAAGGATTTTTTTTCTAACTCTGTGAAAAAGCTCATGGGGATTTTGATTAGGATTTCATTGAATCTGTACATTAATTTGGGTAGAATGGACATTTTTACTATAGTAATTTTTCCAATCCATGTGCATGGGAGGTCTTTCCATCTTTTGATGTCATTTTCAATCTCCTTCTTCAGGTTTTAAAATTTTTGTTGTAGAGGTCTTTAGCATATTTGGCTAGGTTCATTCCTAGGTATTTTTTTGAGGCTATTGTGATTGGGAAGGTCTCTTTATATTCCTTCTCCAGTCACTTATTTTTCGTATAAAGGAAGGCTACTGATTTTTCGAGGCTTATTTTGTATCCTGCCACTTTACTGAAATTTTGATCATTTCTAAGAGTTTTCTGGTGGAGTTTTTAGCATCTTTTAGGTAAACTATCATATCATCTGCAAAAAGGGATAGTTTTACTTCCTCTTTTCCAATTAGTAATCCTTTAATTTTGCTTTTTGTCTTATTGCCCTAGCAAGCATTTCAAGCACTATATTGAAGAGGAGTGGGGATAGTGGACAGCCTTGCCATGTTCCTGCCTTTAAGAGGAATGCTTCCAACTTTTCTCCATTTAGGATGATGTTGGCTGTGGGTTTGTATATTGCTTTGATTACATTGAGGAATGATCATTCCAGTCCAATTCCCTCTAAGACTTTAAGCATGACTGGATGCTGGATTTTGTCAAAAGCTTTTTCTGCATCAATTGAGATGATTGTGTGGTTTTTGTCTTTAATTCCACTTATGTGTTTTATGATATTTATTGATGTACATATGTTGAACCTTCCCTGCATCTCTGGTATGAATCCAACCTGGTCATGATAGTTGATCTTTTTTTACATTTTTATTTTTATTGATGCTTTGTGTATTTCATACATCATTTTCCAATTCAGTTCAGGCATATATCCCCTTCCCTTCCCCCCACCCCACCCCTACCCATCCCAGATCATGCATTCTGCCATAACTTTTCTTCATCTTTCTCTGTTTTTTTGTTTTGTTTTGTTTTCATTTTTTTAACAATAAGTGATAATTTGTGAGTACAAGCATCCTTCATGTAAAACCAATTTGTGAGCAGCTGTGCTCAAACCCACACAGCTCATGGATCCCACCATCCAGCAGGGGGGGCTTGTATGTTCAATCAAGTTGGTCAAATGAGTGTCCAGTCTGTATTGCTGTAGTTTCACCATTCACCCCAATCGCAGCCCTTACATTCTACTGTGCCCCCTCTTCCACAGATTTTTCCCTAGCCTTAGAAAAGGGGCACAGGTGGATGAAAAGCAAAGCAGTCTACTTTCTCTGGAGCTGTTGTCTTGGTCTCTAGTCAATTCTGGCTGTTTTCTTTCATGGGCTGCCAGCTTGTCCAGGCATAACCTTTCGATCCTACTAATGAAGCACATGCAATTAGATATATAGGTATTTAAACAGTATAATATATAACCTTTCGATCCTACTAATGAAGCACACTCAATTAGATATATAGGTATTCAAACAGTACTAATCGTTATGGTAGGTTACTTTGGTATAGACACAGATGTTTGGATGGTATGTTAATCCATGAATTACATTTTCTTCTGTTACGTATGACCTAGAGGGATACAGTGACAAACTAAAGATAGTTGATCTTTTTGATGTGAGTCCGTATGTGATTTGCAAGTATTTTGTTGAGAATTTTTGCATATGTGTTCATCAGCGATATGGGTCTATAGTTTTCTTTCTTGTTTGCATCTTTCCCTGGTTCATAGAAGGAATTGGGGATATTTCTCTCTGTCTGTATCCTTCTGAAAAGTTTGAGTAGTAATGGTTGTAAGACCTCTTTAAATGTTTTATAGAATTCTGCTGTGAAACCATCTGGGCCTGGGCTTTTTTTAGTTGGGAGGCTTTTTACTACATCTTCAAATTCCTCAAATGTTATGGGTCTGCTTAAACTGTCAGTCTCTTCTTGGTTAAGCATTGGCGAATCGTAGGATCTCAGATATTCATCCATTTCTCTTAGGTTTTCAAATGTCGTAGAGTATAGGTTTTTGAAGTATTCTCGTATAATTGGATCTTTTCTTTATCTGTTGTGATGTTTCCCCTTTCATCACAAATGCTATTGATTTGGAATTGCTCTTTCTTTCTTTTGGTTAACTGGGCTAGAGGTCTGAATATTTTATCTTTTCAAAACCAGCTTTTGGATTCATTGATTTTTTTTTGTATTGTTTTCTTTGTTTCTATTTCATTGATTTCTGCTCTGATTTTTGTTATTTCTTCCTGTCCGTTGGGTTTAGAGTTCATTTGTTGTTGTCTTTCAAGTTTTTTAGCTGCAGTGTTAGATCATTTACTTGTTCTCTTTCTGTTTACTTTTTTTGTTTGTTTGTTTTTGTTTTTTTAATGTGGGCACTTAGGGCTATAAATTTCCCTCTTAGGACTGACTTTAATGTACCCACAGGTTTTGTTGTGTTGTATTGTCATTTTCATGTAGTTGCAGGAATGCTTTTATTTCATTATTTATTTCTTCTCTGACCCAGTCATTGTTCAGTATTGTGTTGTTTAGTCTCCATGTGTTCTTATAGTTAGTGAGATTTACCCTGGTGTTAATATTGAGCTTTATTGCACTGTGGTCTGATAGAATGCATGGAATAATTTCATTCCTTTTGTATTTGTTGAGGTTTCTTTTTTGTCCCAGTATGTGGTCAATTTTGGAGAATGTTCCATGGGGCGCTGAGTAGAAAGTATGTTCTCTGGTGTTTGGATGGAATATTCTATAGATATCTGTGAGGTCCATTTGGTGTATTGTATTGTTCAGTTCTGATTTCTCTCTGTTTATTTTTTGTCCAATTGACCTATCCAGGTGGCTCAGTGGGGTATTGCAGTCCCCTACTATTAATGTACTGGGATTAATCTGTGTCTTGAGGTCCTGAAGGATTGTGTTTATAAAGTTCTGGTGCACCAGAGTTTGGTGCATAAATTTTTAAGATTGTGAAATCTTCTTGGTTAATTGTTCCATTGATAAAGATATAATGGCCCTCTTTGTCTTTTCTGATTAATTTTACTCTGAGGTCTATTTTGTCAGATATTAGAATAGCCACTCCTGCTTGCTTTTTGGTACCATTTGCTTGGAATATTTTATTCCACTCTATGGTGTCATCTGTCCTTGAGGGTGAGATGGATTTCTTGGAGGCAGCATATAGATAGATTCTGTTTCCTAATCCATTCTCCCAGTCTATGTCTTTTTATTGGGGAGTTTAGACCATTAATATTTAAGGTTATTATTGAGAGATGTGTATTGTTTCCTTTCAATTATTTTTTGTTTGCGTTTTTGGTCTAGGTATTTATTTACTCTGTTATCTTTTTGTATTTTCTCTCGGGTTGCTTAAGGATAGTTGCTCCTTTCCTCTGTTCTTTGAATTGCCTCCAGTATTGTTTTTTTTTTTTTTTTTTTTTTTTTTTTTTTTTTTTTTTTTTTTTTTTTTTATGTCATGAAAGATTTTTCTTTCTCCTTCAACTATGATTGGCATTTTTGCTGGGTATAATAATCCGCCTTGGCATCTGAAGTCATTTAGTACTGGGAATACTTTGGTCCATGTTCTTCTGGCTTTCGTGGTTTGTACTGAGAAGTCAGGTATAATTCTGATTGGTTTCCCCTTATATGTAACTTGTTTTTCTCTTGTGGCTTTCAGTATTTTGCCCTTGTTTTGAGCATCTAGTGTTTTAAGTATGATATGATATGGGGAATTTCTTTTCTGGTCTTGTCTGTTTGGTGTTCTATGTGCTTCTTGTATTTCTATGCGTTTGTCTTTTTTCAGTTTGGGGAAGTTTTCTTCTATTATTCTGTTGAAGATCTGATCAATACCATACTCGGGGATTCTTCTCCTTCCTCTATCCTTATGATGTGGAGGTTTGGTCTTTTCATGGTGTCCCATATTTCCTGGTTGTTCCACTCTTGTGTTTTTTTATATTTTTCATAATCTGTACTTGGGGTTTCTAGCTGCGCTGTGTTATCACATAGGTCTGATATTCTTTTTTCTGCTTCTTCCATTCTGCTTCTGAGGCTTTTCTCCATCCTTTCTTGCTCATTGGATGAATGTTCAATTTCTTTTTTATTTCATCCTGTGATTTCTTCAGTATTTCCACTTCTTTTTGGAGCTTTTCATTGTTTTCTTGTAGCTCCTTGCTTTGCTGGCAAGTTTCTTTTTTCCTTTCAGCCTGAGATCTTTTCAACATTTCCACTTCCTTCTGGAGTTTGTCATTCTCTCCCTCTAGTTCTTTTCGGAGTTTGTATTTCTCTTCCTCTAGTTCTGTCCTGAGTTTATCAATCTCTCCTTTTAGTTCTTTTCAGAGTTTATCATTCTTTCCTTCTAGTTCCTTAATGAGTTTTTTCATTCTTTCCCTTTAGATCTCTGATTTGTT
Organism: Rhizomys pruinosus; assembly: GCA_009823505.1. Lineage (NCBI taxonomy): Eukaryota > Metazoa > Chordata > Mammalia > Rodentia > Spalacidae > Rhizomys > Rhizomys pruinosus. The sequence continues at coordinate 778,523 of VZQC01003312.1, forward strand.
CTTTATAGTCTTTGAATATGTCTACAATTGTTCTTCCAAGGTTGGTATCTTGGTTCCCTTCCAGGGAGATCTCCTTATTGGGATCTTCTACAGCATTGGTTGAGTTTGGTGGGGATTTATTTTGAGCTTTTCCCATATTGTTGTTTTTCTGTTGTGTTTTTAGGCATGTGTATTTTTTGTTGTTGTTTTTCCCCCTTTGTTTATTTGTTTGCCTTCTGTTGCTGATCTCAAATGTTAATATGGAGGACTGGTTGGTCACTCAGTTTGCTTCCTGTTGGTTTCTCCTCAGTTTTGGCTATGCAGCCTCCAGTCACTGACACTGCTGGATACTCCCAACAGCTTTTAACTGCACCATCAGCAGTTTATACTTACCACCTCAGTATCAGTAGCTCGAGATGGGGGTGGGGGTTGGGGGGGTTGAATCCTTTGGCCCATGCACCAGTCCACACCTGGGCAGCTGGGCACAGAGAGTGTGTGCCCCTGGCTGAACTTCTAGCCATGCATGCAGTTCCTCTCTACGGTCCTAGCATTGGGCAGTGCCTGCTGAGGGGGGCTGCGCTCCTACAGCCTGCATGGCACAGACCAACCTGGGTGGCTGGGCATGGAGAGTGTTTTATTTTCTCTTTTGTCTTCTGATCATAATCCTCACCAGTATCTTCATGTCCTTTCACTTACTTTTTAAGTCTTAATGCAAATATCAATTTCATCAAAATTTCACTTTCAATCTTTTTTTTTCCTTTTTTTTTTTTTTTTTTTTTTTTTATTTTTGAGATAGGGTCTCCCAGCTGTCCTGGAGCTCTCTCTATAGACCAGGCTAGCCTTGAACTCACAGAGATCCACCTACCTCTGCCTCTGGAGTGCTGGGATTAAAGGCACACACCACCACACCCAACTTCAGTCTTCTTAATAATTGCAAATCAGGGGGCTGGAGAGATGGCCTAGCGGTTAAGAGCGCTGACCGCTCTTGCAGAGGACCCGGGTTCGATCCCCAGCACCCACATGGTGGCTGAGAACCGTCTGAAACTCCAATTCCAGGAGAACTCCAGCTCCAGGGGAATCCGACGCCCACTTCTGACCTCCGTGGCATTGCACGACACGGGTGCACAGACTTGCATGCAGACAGTACATTCGAACACATACAGAAATAAATTAAAAACAAAAACAAAAAAATAATTGCAAATCAGATTTAATCATTATCTACTTCAAATCATTCCTGTGCCTGTCAGTCTTCTAGGCAAGGTATTTATAAAATGAGTAACAATGCAAGTTTTAAATAATCTCGCAACCTTTTTCATTCAGCTATCTTGCCACCAAAATGCTCAACAAGAGCAGGGAGTGTTTTGACCTCTGTTTACTACTATACATTCATCATCAAGGTAAAAAAGTACACTAATTGAATGAACCCAAAGTATTTGTTAAAATATATCTGAATGGGAAAGAAAACTTAGAAATTTCACATGAATTCTATCATACTAAATAGAAATTAAAGAAGTTCAGAGAAAAAAGTAATTACATGCCTAATCAGTTTGTTTCAGAGCTAAAAAAAACAATACTTGGGGACAACATCATCTCATAGTAACAAAAAAATCATAAGACATCTTTTATGTTCATATGGCATTGGGAGAAAGGTTCTACTAAAAGTAAATGTTATTACAGCATAAAAACTATTAAAATAATTGATTTAATACTAAAGTTGCTAGCTCTAAACTTCACCTACATTTTTCTCCTTACATCCACTATGCAATTCAGAACACAGTATTATAGAAACAAGATGCTTGCCTAACTCTGCCACTGAAGGCAGATGAATCTGTCACTCACTTAAACAGTGATGTTGGGGCCTGGTAAGAATGCTCAGTGGGAAAAAAAGTGCTTGTCATTATGCCTGATGACTCCAGCTTCATTGCTGGAATATCCATGTGGTGGAAAAGAGAACTAAGTCCAGCAAGATACACTCTGACTTCCCTTTCCTCTGCACACATGTACACACACACACACACACACACACACACACGCACACATGTACACAGTATCAGGAAATTAAATAATTAAAAATTGATGTAGTTGAAGTAAATATTTAACAATGATGTTTGAAGTGGCCAATTTCTTCACTTCGTCAAATTCTCTTACCATGTCTATGCATTTACTAACCAAGAGCCTGTTGGCTCTGATTCTTCACATTTTCTGATATATACTTGTTTTGTTTTAAAATTTTTCTGTTACTTAATATATTGTGATGTTAGATATACAGATTCACATTGCTTTATTGCACCTTGGAATATAAATACTAACCTAAACTGAGCTTCATGTAACATTTGAAAGTCTACTGAAATAAAAATAATCTATGGAGTGATACAAAATATCCTGCATTAACACTCATGAATAGATTTGGAAAAGGACAGGATCAACCACCACACATACATGCAAACACATAACCACAAACACAGAACAAGTAGAGGACAGAAACTTCAAGAGGAAGAAAAAGTTTGTGTTCAGTAAATGACTGTCTTTTATTGCAATGAATGGCTGTATCCTGCGTGTGCTGCGATTACAGCTTTATGCAGGTTGTGTTGCCCATAGTAATCACACCTAACTATAGCTAAAAAATCTCAGGGATCATTGTGGAAGAGGTGGTGGAAATATTATAAGAGCCAGAGGCAATGGATGGCCATAAGGAAATGGAGTTTCCCAGGCAGCTGATAAGTTACTCAGAACTCACAACAATGGTACACCATGCACAAGTTCCATTTGAGTGTAAACCAGAAAAAAATCCCAGCATAGATGTGGAGAAAGGAAGAGACTACAACCCTATGTGGTGGCAGCTGGTAAGAGGAGAGTCACTCTTTTAAAGTGTGTGACTTGCGTAGGCTTACCAGGCTCCAGTGGGTGGAGCCACATCAAAGGACTTTGGGAACACAAAATTAATTCTATAGACTAATAACAACAGAAAAGTTGCTAATTGTGTTGGATAGCTTTAGTGTCAACTTGACACACCTGGGTTGAAGGAGCCTCAGTTGGGGAATTGGCTCCATTGGATTGGGCTGTGGCCACATCTGTGGAGTATTGTCTTGGTTGTCAAGCAGTGTGGGAGGGCCCAACCCACAATGAGTGGTGCCACCCTGGGCAGGGTGTTGTGTACAGTATAAGAAGGCAGGCCGGGCATGGGTCAGGGGAGCATGCCAGTAAACAGCATTCCTCCATGGCCTGTGCTTCAGCTCCTGCCTCCAGGTTCCTGCCCTGAATTCTTGCCTTGGCCTTGCTGAGTGATGAACTGTGACCCAGGAGATGTAAGTTGAGTAAACCCTTTCCTCCCCAAGTTGGTGTTGGTCAGAGTGTTTTGTCACAGCAATGGAAGACAAACTAGAACACTAATCTAGTATATGAAGGATATTTTTGTCTTTTTATTGAATTCTTGTGTATTTAATATATAACATTTTAATCATCTTTATAACCCCTTCCCCATTAGCATCTGCCCATTTCCCCTTCCACTGGATTTTATGCATTCTGTCACTTATGGTAAGACCTTTTTAGCCAAGTTAGTGCCCCAAATGTCCATCAGTATAAATTCATTCACTGTGGTCTAGTCAGCCTATTTAGAGTCACCCTGTTTAAGAAGATAAGCTATTTCCTCAACCAGCAGCAATCAGCTGCTCAATAGTTATTTGGCTAAAATTGGGGTCTGGTGCCCATTTCACAGTTCTTTGCTGGGTTTTTATCTGCTTGAGTTTTCATGGGTCTTCTCTATGTTGACACCATTGGTGTAGGTTCATATGAGCCAAGTCCAAAGAGCCTGTAAGGCTCTATTTCCATATGGTCATGTACCTCCTCCCCTGGCTCTTATAGCATTTTGGCACATCTTTTGCAATAGTCCCTGATCCCTCGGAACCAAGAGTCCTGTCCAAGGACCCACATTTTGTAGATTCTTATTCTCCATGCTTTGGTCATTAAGGATATCTTTATTATTATTTTGAAAGCATTTAGAATTTTCTTAGGAAGAACACAGCGTGGTGATTAAATTTATTTCTCTTTTTTTTTTTTCTTTTGTTTTTTCTTTTTTTGGTCTTTTCGAGACAGGGTCTCCCTGTAGCCCCAGCTGTCCTGGAACTCACTCTGTTGACCAGGCTGGCCTTGAACTTACAAAGATCTGCCTGCCTCTGCCTCCCAAGTGCTAGGATTAAAGGCGTGCACCACCACGCCTGGCCTAAATTTTTATTTCTCTTTTCTGATGAAAACAAATAAAGGAATATACCCTGGATTCAGTTCTGCAGAATCTTAACACCCTGCATCCTTATACTAACCCTGCAGCAAAAGGCTTTTCACCACTGCATCAAGAGGTATTGCTTCTCTGAGGAAATTTATGTATGAGGATATAGATATGACATAATATTTCCTTTATTATATATCATGTATTGAACCTTATGTATATCTCCATATTTTTTCTAGTATACCACTCCTTTTTCTTAATAGGCAATCCCTTTATATAATTTTTCTATCAAGACTAGTCACCTTTGACACCTTTCATTCATCTCTTGCAATTCTTTTAGTTTGGCTTTTTACCCTCATTCAATAAATAGATAACAATTTTCCAGTCACATGATTTTACATTTGCTGAGTCTGCTCAAATTCTTTTTATTTTCTGGTTTTGTCTTCTGTGTCCATTTTTCACTGGGCTTTCATGCCCATTTCCTCCTCATTTCTCCTGCTTTAATCACTCATTGAAACTGTTCCCACTTCCCCTCTCCACAGCTGGTGAGTTCCACAGTGAGTCATTGGACTCCTGTTCTCTTTAGCCTATACTCACACTGTATGGGCTTTCAGGCAACTTGGTGGCTTTAGCCATCAGGAGCATGGAGATGACAAACCCAGTGCTTGCTTCCTTTCAACATTAGAACTGCTTCCAGAATACTTATTTTCAACCTAGTATCATCTCAAATTTATTAAGACGAATACTGATCTCATTCTTGTCTCTAAACTTAGGTTTCTTAAATCTTTTAAATCTGTTGTAAGACAAAGACTTAATCAAAGTTCAAAGCTTCTTTCTTCCATAAACTACATTTACCATATCAGCAAATGATTTCCTTTCAAAATATAATCACAACTCACAGAGGAACTTCTACTGCTCTCCAGGCTGAATTATACACATGGAACATCTACTGTGTTTGCCCTAAGCTTCCAAAAGTCTTCTTAAGTTCTAGCTTTCCTCTCCAGGAGTCTGTTATACACAGGGCAGTGAAGAGGAATTCACACAAAGCCAGTGAAGTAATTTTAAGCATTTTACTTCCAAGAAGATTATTATCATAATTATATATCAAATGATCCATTTAAAAGGACAAATAAAAAAAAATAAAAGGACAAATAAATGGTAGCATTTTACTAAAATTTATGTATATATAATATTGTACATGCAATTACATATACAAATATCAATCAACTTTTTTAAACGTGACAAAAAGAATAGCATGCTACTTTCTTTAGAATGTTGTATGGCCTTAATTGTTCTTTAAAATCTTGGAAACAGCATGCCAGTGACATCTGTCCTCTGCAGTTACAATATATGCATATGTAAGTACAGTATATACATCATTATATATTCCAATCCTATTGAATGGGCCTTGTTTACAGAGTACATAGAATTATCTTGTACAATCAAATCTCCTAAATGTTGATAATGCTACTTTGGATTAAGCAATAATTTCGGTAATATATATTTTATATATATTACCACTCTTCGGTAATATATATTTTATACCTACAGCTATACAAATATTGTAAAAATTATAAATAGTGGTTTATAATCAAAATTATTTGATGCTGTACTAACATTATCCATGTCTGAAGTTCTTGTATTGTGAAAAACAAGATTACTGTAACAAAATGAAACAGAAAACCTGAAGATAATTAATAAGTAATTTATAGTGTGCTCTGATATCTTATGTGCAAATGTATACATTCAAATGCTTTAATCAAATTGTACATCATTTTATGAATGTATGCCATAATTATTTAGCATTAAAATGTCCTGAAAATTGATTATTCATGGCTACTATAGAGTCAAAGATATTTAGGAAAAGATATAGATAGAATAATCAATTGTGTTTTACCTTTATAATTATATGCATACTCTCCCTTAAACTAAATTAAGTCATTATTTTGTTAAGGTGATATTGCTGACCATCTCCTGTCTTGAATATTTCAGATGAAAATTTTTATTTGACATAGTGCAATAATTTTGGTAAGACGTTGCATAAAGAGAATGCCCGGTGACTGGATCAAACATGTCATGGGCAGTATTTCTTTTTATGTTCCATGTGTTTTTAGCACAGAGATATTAGGAAATTGTCTCAAGTCCACTGCCCATAGTGATATCTGAAGAATAACAGATTTTTTTTCAAATGTCTGCACATCATAAATGTAAGCTAGTGTATCTGACAAAAGTAAACTATATGAAAATATTTCTAAGGTTATTTATATTACATCTATTCAAAAGGTACTTCCTGAACTAATTGGACATAAAGCCCACTCAATGGGAAGAAACTTGATTGTGGTATTGTAGACATAGCCAGATACACATGGCTGAAAAGGTCACAGATCTTAGAGAAATTCGCAAGGTTGTCACATCTCCAGGCTAGGGTAACATCTTATTAACTGCAAACTAGGTAGCCTTATATTTACAGACATATATCCCAAATACCACTCAATGAAGAAGGGCTGGAAAGATTGTTAGAGACAGGGAGGTGCTGCAAGACCATATGGAAATAGAATCCTACAAGGTCCTGGGACCCTGCTCATATGAACCTACAGCATTGGTGTGAGCATGACAATACCCGTGCAAGCTCAACCAGACAAAAACTTGCAGAAATGGGTAGCATAATCCAGTCTTAGCTGAAGATATATTAGCAACAGATTAAGACTGAGTGAGGAAGAACTGGTCTTCTTTAAGGAGGGATTTCCATAGGCTGAGTAGAGCTCTGGATGAATTTGTACCAAGGAATGGCCATGGAGATTAATTTGGCACAAAAGGCTCTAACCCAAATGACAGAAAGTATGAACTTCAGAGTGGGAAGTGCTGTGGGAGGGTGCCAGTGGAGAGTGGGGTATAAAGGTGATTAAGACTGATTGAGATGTTATGTATGAAATACACAAAAAAATCAATAAAAAAGAAAAAAAAAGAGCAATCTGTATGGAAGTATTTCTAAAGCTATTCATGTTGCATCTATTCAAAGCCACTTCCTGTACTTAGATGGAAAGGACTATTGAAAATTTCTAGCTTTTCATTACATAGTGACTTAAGCATCCATTATGTACTACAAAAATATACTAGTGGACTCTTTTCTAAGTCTTAAAGCAAACAGCTACCCAATATTTTCAGGATCATTAAATTTAAAAAATGATAGGGAAGAAAATCATTAAATAGTTTATTTCTCTCTTCTAATTCAACAGAATTACTAATGGCATTTTTTGGTATAACATTCTGTACTCAGTGGCTTATATCCAATCAACTATCACATCATTCAAACTATGCAACCTAATGACCTTAGATTACAGTAGTTCACAGTTGTATTTACAGACCTTTATTAGCTCAAGAAGTTATTATTATTATATACAATTATTATTGTATTATTCTCAATTTCTTTTTCTTATGCTTCAGTTATACTTTTCCTTTCTGTGGATTTCACCCATGTTTAGCCCAGTAGTTATCTATCATAAAAATAAATCTTCATTAAGGTAATGCGCAATTCCTTATAGGGATTTGAAAGAAGATGAGTAATATGGTCATTCAGTTATACCAAGACTTTTATTCCACAAATACAAGACTCATGGGAGTTATAATCAGACTTTATAAGTTTAATTTGTTTCATAAGATAAACACACAGAAAATTTATTCATTTACATTCTACTTCAATTTTAAAAATTACTGTAGAATCCATGGTTTAAATATTTTGAATCTATCTTCACTTTACTCATTTCTCTGACAGCACTGAAGCCTTGTTAAAATACTATTTTATTTTAATTTCTAAATTATATTTTAAGTTCAGACTATGCATCTGTCAGTAATATTTTGTATCATATTTATTATATCTTTCTAATAAAAGTTGATTCCAAAAAGCATTTCAACAGACAGTGTTCTTTAGACATAAATTATTCAGCCTACCAAAACAATTTTGGAATTTCTGAAATAAACTTTTTTGCCAGAAAGAACTGTAGAAATATATAACTTTGTGTTTTGCATTAATTAATTTGCAAATTACTTTCTGTCCTCATATGAGTCCTTCTAGTTTGTAATTTGTAGAAAAAAAAACATTTAAAGAAAGATCCAAGACCAGAATTCTAGATTGCTCATATGGTTCCTTAACAGTCCAGAAATAGTAGAAAGTGATTTTTGTCCATCTAATATATTGGTCTCAATTGACAACCAATCAAATGACATATTTTAGGTGAAAGCTTACTAAGTAGAATTGGGATTACATTGAAAAGGGAGTTTAACTAAAGTTGTCAACCTACACTCTTAATATCAAGTAAGCTTTTGGGTCACTCCTGTTCCACCCTGAGTACACTTTCAACACTACTGTTTGATCAGCATTTGAGGTACTATAAAAAGTCTGTTCTCATAAAGGCACTACTTTGCACACTGTAACCTGAGGCCTCAGTTTCCTATCACAGAAGGGATACCAAATATAAACACCCACAAGTGTCCTTAAATATAAAGTGATCCCATTTAAGAAGGAGAACTTCAAAAAGGGAATTGGCTCTTGCACTCTTGTATTCTCAATTAGAAATGCTCTTCATGCTAGCTGGGATTTCTGAGATGTCAGCACAGAGAACACAGTTGTTCTCATGTCTTAAAATAGCACACACTGAACATTTAACCTTTCTGTTTCTCAGAGTCTAATTACTAATTTTTGTTAACACATAGGTACCCACAGAGGGAGAGAGAGAGATGGAAAGAGAGACACACATAGAGAGAGACAGAAAGACACACAGAGATTGAACCAGTCTATCTTTCTTATAATGGAATACAACACAGATGAAAGTAAAAGAAACTCAATGCTTTTTACATGTAGAAACCTAGAGAAAAGTGGGTTTGCCAATACTTTAAAAATACAGTATCAGATTGGTCAAACTTGAATACTTTTCTATTAAAAGTATAGTTCTTCAAAGCAACTGTTTTGAGTACTTACCCTTTAGCGAAAGATTTGGTGACTATTCATGTTAAGGGATAATTATATTTCTAATTCTGGTGTTATGTTTAGCTGCTTATTGAAGCTCTGCAGAGTACATGAACTCAGCCACTCAGAATAACTGTGTCGCTCAAAGATTTATCACATGTTCACTGTTTGTAAGTAACCTACTTTATTTACTAGATACCAGGCAGTACCTGGTATCTCAGACATATAAATACTTAGCTACTGAAGTTCAGCCACAGCATGTTTTATCCAAGTTGAGATTCTTGGGTATGTTGTCTTTTCCTATCCCATATTATGTATTAGAAATTAAATTGAGGAACATTTCTCAAGGAATGGTTCATTGGTATATATATGAATTAGGAAGATTCTGAGGCTTAATAATTAATATTAATCATACAACACGTGTATAGTGAACACCACAATGTAACAAAATTATTAAAACAAATACAAAAATATCACTCTGATTTATAACAGAGCCAAATTAAAACTTGTACCTCTATAACAGATATTTGAATTTTTGAAAAATTAAGAAAAATACATTAAATAGACTATGCTAGCTATGACGTTAATATAAAGGCAAATCTGTTTTCTCTGTCTATGTCTTCATCATCTTCCATAACATCTAGTGCCAGGGTCAACTGTAGCTTTAATATCAAGGATGATAAAATGCAGAAAAGGTTATTATGTTGTCAGTTGACTTTGGCAACTCCAATAATGCCAGCTGCGTACACAGTAATAAATACCTGAATTCTACGTGATGCCTCAATGTCTGAGTTGCTGATGTTGGAAAGCAGTACAGATGGCATCTTGAAACAGGATAAACTCCTGCAACTGGTGAGGAAGCCACAACAAGCACAGTCACAGCAGAGTTTTCCTTCCATAGTCATCAGATGAGAAATTTTCCCAGGTGGATAATGCTTATGGAAGGACATTTGGAGCACTCCTTCAGGTTACTGCCATGGGCTCCAGCAGCAGGTCCTGCCTATACCTGCCAGCTTCAGCGCCTGCACACAGAGCAACACCATGAACCTGACATGCTTCCAGAAGAGGTCTGATGCATCCATTTACCAGGCAATCTTGGCTACATCACAGAAAAATGCCTATTCATCAAGTGCAATCTCTATGTAAAAAGGCAGCAAAAGCTGTCCTAGGTGAAGAAAATGAAATTCAGAATGCTGAGTGAGTGATCCAAAGCTACAGGACTAGCCAAAAGCAGAAAGAAGGCAGCTACTTGGAGATCTGGAAGGAAAACCTCGACACTTCCACTCTGTTAGAAGACCTGGATAAGATTCCCAGCACCCACATGGTGCTTAACAACCATCCATGACTCCAGTTCTAGGGGATCCAATGCCCTCTTCTGACTTTCACAAGGATTGCATGACACAGATGCACGTACAAACATGCAGGCAATATACTCATATATAAACAATAAAAAATAATAAAAATAAAGTCTCAAAATGAATAAATTCCCTTTCTATTACAATGATTCTTACTATAAAAATCAATTTTAGGAGTGGAAAGGGTTATTGCCATCAGGACTAGAATCTGATCTTGATCCCTGGAACCCACATGGTAGAAGTTCATCTCTGACTTCTACGTACACTCACATATATGTGTATGTGTGTGTTTGTGTATAAATGTAAAAATCATATATTATATGGATGCTAACATCTAGGAATAAGAATATCAGAGATACAACTCTGTATTTAAACTTCAGAAGTTAGGTTTTGCTTTGAAATGCTGTCGATAAACCATGTATTTCTTGAATATCTATTTCATGGGAAACCATATGTGTGATTTAAATTATTTCATTCAAGTACATGAAAAGTATTAAGAATTTATAAACATCAATTTTAGGAGTGTAAAGATGGCTCACTGGGGAAAGGTTCTTGCCATGAAGACTAGAATCTGAGCTTACATAGTAGAAGTTGTTCTCTGACTTCTACATACACTGGCATCTATGTGAATGTCTGTGTTTGTGTGTAAAAATCATAAGTATACAAATTGAAGACATAATTTGAAGTTTAATATATTTGACTCTCAATGGTCTTTAACAAATGAGATTTATTTGCAGCTTATCCATTTAATTTTGTTTAGATTCTTCATTCATAAGCAATAATCATCTTTTAGTGGTTAAGAAAATCTAATAAAATAAAATTGTATTATTTCCTATTGGACATTAAGATGTAACTCTAAATATTTAATTAACCAAATAATATAAGTAAAATTTATTTTAATGTTTTGGCATTAATCAAATGGTGATTATTGTTGAGATTAATACTAATTATGACAGCTGATGATGATATAGCTTAGTTTTAGAGCTCTTGTTTGATATGCACCAGTTCCAAGATTCATTCTCACAGACTGGCAAAGCTATGGATATGTATATGTATGACTATTCAATAATAGATTGCAGCTTTGAAAGACAGCATTTATTTAACACTCCAAAATCTAATTTAATGGAATGAAAGAAACATTGTGGTGATTTGGAAAAAGAGTTGTTTTTAATCATTTCAATAAACAATAAAAGAACACAGAAGATAAAGGAAGAGAAACCTGTATATGGATATTTGGGAAGAAAATTCAAAGGAATTACCTTTTATTTTTTTTTAAGGGATTCTACAATACAATATACTTGATGACATACTGTGTATGGATTGAGGGTACAGAAATAATTCATTTGACTGTATTACTATTTTCTATCTTCTGAAAAATGAGTAGTTAAAACATTTTTTTCATATCACTTTCTAGTTATTCTACATTACTTTAAAACAAATATTTTTAAATATCACTTCATATGATGGTAACTATTTCATTCTAGAATTAGAAACTATCCTATTTTTCTATGTTAGGGGAAAACACTTGTCAAAGACCAACAAAAAAAAAATACACATCCTCTCAAATACACAACTAGAATTTATTGAAAGACTGCTATTCTTTTAGGCTATACAAGAATATGTGAGGTAAGTTTTTACTGTTAACTGATATTAACAAAAGACATTGTAGAAATCACAAACTAAGTAACCTCTTCTCTTAAAGCAGTATCTAAATCACAATTGCTTTCATGTCTAGTATTAGTTTGTTCCTGCTGATGTAATAAACCTCACAGGACTATCATAACCTGAATGCACTGGGGTGGCACATGCACATCACCTTACAATTCTGAAGATCAGAAGTCTGAAATGGATCTCACTGAGCTAAAGCAAGATGCCATAAGGATGTATTCCTTCTTGAATCACTGGAGAGGAATTCGGTAACTCATGCTTTCCACCTTTCTATGTTTTCTGACTCATGGTTACTTCCTCCTTTAAGGTGAACCAAATGAGCCAGATCTTTTCCATGCTGTCATTTCTCTGATCTTATCTTTTTCTTCTCTTTATGATTATCAAGGGACCTTGTGATTATCCAGCATGCACTCAGGTAAGCTAATCATCAAGATATCCCATCTATAGCTTTAATTCTACTTTCTTATGTTCTCTTTCAGTGACTGGATATAGAAAGCATAAAGAGACAGTATTCTGACCACTATCCACTTTGCATATGATCATTTTGGCGTAACTGCTATATGCAATGTGGTTTTATATTTGGAAGTGTTTTGTAAAAGTTTATAACTCAAGGAGCTGGAGAGATGGCCTAGCTGTTAAGAGCGCCGACTGCTCTTGCAGAGGACCCGGGTTCGATCCGCAGCACCTACATGGCAGCTGAGAACCATCTGAAACTCCAATTCCAGGAGAACTCCAGTTCCAGGGGAATCCGTCGCCCTCTTCTGACCTCCACGGCATTGCACGACACGGGTGCACAGACCTACATGCAGACAGTAAATTCATACACATAAAATAAATAAATTAATTAATAAAAAGTTTATAAATTAAAATTGTACATATTTTATATATGAAAGATAAGAAATTAAGGAATTTTGAAAGAATGATGATGAATACATTTGTACTATATTTGGCCAATTTTTTTAATTTAATTTTTTACTGAGCTTTTGCAATTTCATACAATAGCTCTCAATCAAATCCAGACCCCTCCCGCATCGCATCCATGTTTCTCCTTCCCCCAACCAGATCTCATGCATTATGCCACACATGTTAAGTCCTATCAGGTCAAACATTTGTACCCAGCTGTTTTTCAGGGCGTTCATCCACAGGAGTCTAGTCAGCCCATCTAGAGACCCTAGGGCATATTCTCCCTCATGCAGTAGCAATTAGTCTCCAATTGTTCTCAGTCTATGGCTGGTCCACAGTGTCAGATAGAAGATACCTCCCTTTGATTGGTTGGTAAGAGTTGTCTGGGAGACTCCCAAAATAACACAAGCTATTGCCAAAGCTTTTCGTTATCTCCCAGAACTAATAGATAAGACCCTACTGCTGAAGGCATAATTCAGACGGACAGAGGTCTTGGGGCAATAGAGGAGGAACTGACCTGGAAGGCTTTTCTACCTGAAGTTTAGCTCTCCTAATCCTAGATGATAATATGCAGACTGCTAAGGAAGTAGATAAATCAATGGTTCAACCCACCCCTAAATCCTACTAACCATAACAATTAGCACAGCAAGCAACCTCTATGGGTGCAGTAGCAGCGCTGTTGTTATCTGGGGGGTAACCAACAGCTACCTAATGGACTTAAAGCCTTTTCAGAGGAAGTGTACTCATGGTTGGGCACTATAAACTCAGCCAAATACACATGGCTGGAGAGGACATAGATCCTAGAGGAAACCCTAGCTCTGTCAAATCTCTATCCAAATGTAATTTCTTACCATAAGCTAAACATGGATTCTTAAATTTACAGACAAGCATCCTATCCACGATTGATCAAGGAAGCATCTTCTTGCAACATATGGAGGCTACAGCAGAGTTGTACAGCTGATCAGACAGAGAATATATGTCTGAGAGGTTCCCAGTCCTGGGTGACACATCTGCAACTGAACCTCCACACCTAAGGTTAATGGACCAAAGTGGAACAAGGGGTAGAGAGTAAAAATAATGCATCCCACAATCCCCACCAGTGAAGCTTCCTTACATCACCATGGGCAATGCACACAGAGGGCCACAACTGGCCAAAGAATAAGAGACCATGGAGTGTGTATCCCTGTATAGGACCCCTTTATTGAACTTCACCTCCCTACAGCTCAGAGACCATTGTGGAAGAGGGGGCAGAAAGATTGTAAGAGCTGGGGCTGGTTCATGAATACAGGGGAGCAGAGGCATTCAGGCCACTAGAAGCTTGCATATTGGATTGGTGGCAATGGTGGCATTGAGCACATGTCCCATACAAACTCAGCAAAACAAGGGCCCAATCTTTTGAAACAGAATTTGATGATATTTGAAAAGCAATTTGAAGGTAGAAAAAAACTGGAAGTATACATTGAGAAATATTTTAAGCAAAGGGAATCAAAAGTTCTTACAACTGAATACATAAAATATACTCAATAGGCCATAACATATATGAGCGTATGAAATCAGGTGGAAGGGGCTCTGGGGTGTGGATGGGGAAGGCAGTATAAAGATGATTAAACGTTTTGTGTGAAATGCACAAAAATTCTATAAAAACACATTGGGGAAAAATTCTCCTAGACTAAAGAAAAAGGTTGTTTCATTTGAACAGGATAGTAGCATCTTTTGAAAATTATCATTTTGGCTCCTCTGTGTTGCAGAGATCATACGGTAAGGTTAAAAGTACAGAGACAAATTTGGAGGCTATTCTCATAATCCGGGTGGGAAACAAGTCTCTTGTGCAGTGGTGTTAGGAGAGGTGAAGACACAGGAGAATCTAGACATATTTAGAATGAAATGTGGACAAAATGTATTGAGTCAAGAAATTTGAATTAAGGGACTGAACATGGAAAAGAATTCTAGAAAACCATAACTTTATTATAAGAAATTGGAAGGCTGCAGCTTAAATGTGGAAAAAATGGTGTAAACTATAGTGGAAGTGTATTTAGAAAGAAAGTGTCAAGAGCTCCATATTTGAACATGTTAAAGTTATGGGTGTATTTGGCATATCAGGTATCATTCAGTATTAGCTATTCATCACTATTTATTAGGTCCTCTTTTAATTAACATCTTACTGAGGGTAAACTTGGCACAATCCTTAGCCTTTCCTGATGCTTGAAATAGCCATATGACTAGTCATAGCTACCAGAGTGTAAGCCGCTGGTACTCTCTCACTCAGAGTGTGCTCCCATCTAGGATAATAGTTGTCCAACTCACGTTGATCATACAGGAGAGATTAACTGATACATTACTTAATTCAGTATATTTGGAATATTTTATAGCAATTTAGTTTGTATCTTCACTAAATATAACTTCAGGAGAAAGTTATTGACTGTGTAGGTGAGTCTGATCTGACTCCACCCAGTGGACAGTCATGGTATAGAGAAGTACGATTGGGGATTTTTAGTATCCAAGGAAATAGGATATAGATTGGGAGGGGGAAATACTGATATTCATGTATTTTCTTCAGAGGGAAATTAATTTTGACCATATCCATGAACACATTAAAACAGTAAAATTGGATAACATGTTTGTCATTTTTTTCTCTTTCATTACCAGAAACCAATAATATCATTGAAAATCATTGACATCATTTAAGTTTATCAAATGTATAGTAGATTTTTTAACTATGGAGGAATAACAAGTCACCATATTTTACTATTCAGCATCTGGATATTTTTCTTTTCACTTTAAGGTCTAAGTTTATAATTTTGTGCTAAATACTATGTGATGCTATCTATCAAAGATTAGAAGCTGGAGAACTGAAATGATATTGTTTGGCCCAATATATATATTTAAATATATAATATATATAGTATTATTATATATTATTTTTTTTTTTTTTTGTCTTTTCTTTGAGACAGGGTCTCCCTGTAGCCCCAGCTGTCCTGGAATTTGCTCTGTAGACCAGGCTGGCCTTGAACTCACAAAGATCCACCTGCCTCTGGCTCCCAAGTCCTAGGATTAAAGGCATGTGCCACCACACCCGGCTATTGGCTCAGTATTTTTAAAGCAGGTTTTTGTCACCTTTGGTACAGTTTTATCTTTCTGAAACCTATGGATTCCCACAACTCTCCATGATTTCCAATTCAGACACAAACACACCTCACATGGTTTTCTCAGAATTTGATATTGGAAATTTGAGTTTAAATGCTTCTTCTTTGAAGAAGTTGAAGAAGTCGTCCAGCACGTTTTATGTCACAGAGATCTGTTTAATTTTATCACCTCAGACTGAGACTTACTAGGGGATATTACTACCCCAAATCATGTACCTTAATCTCACTCTAGCTATAGTTTTACAGAAGAATATAAGTATCTGCCTTAGTTACTCTAAGTACTATTGCCCTGATAAAGACACTGAACAAAACCATTTAGGGGAGGAAAAAGCTTATTTGACTTAGAGCTCAGTCCATCATCAAGAGAAGCCAAGGCAACTTGGCTATTGACTACAACCATAAACATTTCAAGGGACCACAATTACAGGACAATTTTCCTTAGAACTTATGTTATGCAATTAGTTATTTTTATGATATTAATGCATCATTCAAAACTTTATTTCTTGGAACTATAGACAGAGCATGGCACTGGTTCATTTCTCTCCTGTGGCAAAGTGAGCTAGAATGAAGAAATATTAAATAGTTTTTCTCTTTGTTATTATAGTTGAGATTTCAATTTTACTGAGAATTTTTTTGCTCACCAAACCTTATTTAATAAAGACTTTCAATAATCCACTGTGGGGAAAAATCAATATAATTAAATAAAATCAAAGATATAGCTTATTGTATATCATGTGTACACCAAATGTATATGAATACATTTTATTGAGCCATGAATCTGAACATGAACAAAATCAGGTTGTTCCTAGATTCGCCCAGCATTTTATGAATCCTATTATTCTTCTGACATTATTGCAGTATAACAGACCATAGTGACATTTGATTACATTCTGTTTTATTATTCTTTGTACCAAATTGTTCTCACCAATAAATGATAAAAATATGAGGCAATTTTAACACCAACATGATGGCATCTATTTCTCTGTATACAAGTAATGTCCAGAAGTATATGAATACAATTGACCTGCTCCCTTTATTTAGCACTGCTTGAAAAAACTACATCACAAGCAGAAAATTAATCAAACAAGCCACACAGACTACTTTTCTAAGCTAAAACTGTACATATTTTAAATATCTTCTTTTTTTTTTTTGTCTTTTCTAGACAGGGTCTCCCTGTAGCCCCAGCTGTCCTGGTACTCACTCTGTAGACCAGGCTGGCCTTGAACTCACAAAGATGCGCCAGCCTCTGCCTCCCGAGTGCTAGGATTAAAGGCATGCGCCACCATGCCCGGCTATAATTATCTTCTTAACTGAAACTAAAAGAATAACAAAATGTGGTATATTTAGTAACAAGTATAAAGGTTTTTTAATATTTTATTTATCATTTTTATTTTATGTGTATGAGTGCATTGCCTGCATATATGTAAGTTTACCTGTGTCATGCAATGCCCCACATGTCAGAAGAGAGCTCAGATTTCCCTGGAATTGGAGTTAGAATGGTTGTTATCCACCATGTAGATTCTAGGACTTAAACCCACATCCTCTGCAAGAGCAGACCATGATTTTAACCAATGAGCTATCTCTCCAGCCCCACAAATATAAGGTTTTATCCCTTTTAAATTAGTCAGATTACTAAATAATAGCAACCTGCTTATCTTAAATAGTGATGTTTATATACACTTATTTTGAGATCATAGTAATTAATGTACTTATGAGTGATAATTCCTGCAATAAGTATCTACCAGCAATTTGAAAAGCACACATTTTTCTACAATATGATAGAAAAAATATTTCTGGTGAGTACATTCTACAGCATTGGATGTATTCATATATTTAATTTCTTAAGCACTTTCTTTCATGAAGTTATTATATATGTAATAATATATAATGTCTGTGTTTCTATGTCAATTACTTCATTTAAATATGACAGATGAGGAGACAATTAGAAAAGATAATAAAAAAGTTGACATTTAATTCCTAATCATATATTTATAAATTCTGGATAATACTTTCATATAAATCAACCTTGGTGAAGATAAATGGACTTACTGGTAGATGGCAGCCTTGTGGTTTGAGAGGTAATTGCAGTTTCACCATCATCACCAAGGTTAGGAAATAATATTGCTATTTCTTACATTCTGTTAGAAACTTAAATTATCCAGATGTTAACATTGGATCTGAATAATTAAGTTTAAGTTAAAAAAATATAAGGGAACAATAGGTTTTTAGCATCAGATTTCTCATTTTTCACAAAACAAGCACTTTTACTCAAAACCATATATCCACAGTATTTATTTCATTCATACATGACAAAAACAAAGTACTGCCCAAAATGACTGATTTCTTTGTAACAATCATCATCCCTATGTTGGACTCATACAGCATGAAGTGTAAGTGTTTACAAGGGTAACATACATTCATTTTGTTAGAGATTTCCAACTCTTTGTTTCCAGTGGAAAAATGATTCCATAACTTACATAGGGAAAGGTTTATTTACAGATCACCTTCTGTGCTTCACAAACACTGTGCAATGTATAATGGTCTAAAATTGAATACCAATTTAAAGAATCTATAGATTTTTTAAAATTTTATTTCTGTATGTGTATGAATGCATGTAGGTTTGTGCAGCCGTGTGCAATGCCGCAGAGGCCAGAAGAGGGTCTAGGATTCCCCTGGAACTGGAGTTCTCCTGGAATAGGAGTTTCAGACGGTTCTTAGCCACCATGTGGGTGCTGGGGATCGAACGTGGGTCCTCTGCAAGAGCAGTCCAGTCGGTGCTCTTAACCGCTAGGCTATCTCTTTAGCCCAAGAATCTATAGATTTTTAAGATTTGGTTTAAATTTTCTGGAAAGGGGGGAGCAAAGACATTTGGCCACTGTCTATAATCTCCAATGGTTTAGTAAATACTAAATTAAATGACTTACAGTAGTCAATTAAAAATCAAAATAACAATGTATAAAATAAAATCAGAACAGATAGTTAAGGACAAGAAGAGAAAATAGGAAAACATATTAAGATCAAAGTTCTTCCTCTGACTCTAACACCACAACATTGATAAAAATAGGAGCTCATGAAACCATTACAAGAAATAAATGAGAAAACATAAAATATTCAACAAACAATATGGGCTTTTGAGTGCAATTGATACCAACTTTCAGAAAATATTCAAGCACTACAATATCATGGATTATTGAAAAGTGGAGCCAACTTGGGAACCATCCATGAGGTAGTCAAAGTTCTGTCACAGGGACAAAACACATTAGAGAATCCTGCTCAAACAACACTGGAGTGGGTTAACTCAGTGATGAAGTTATCAGCATCATGATTCAATCACCTTTCAATTGCACTACCTACTTAGGACCAGAGAAATTTTATAACCAAACCATAATACTGCATTATCTACCCCAACTAACACATTGGTATAGTATCTCTCATACACAGGCCTTTATTCTTGTGTGAAAATGAAGAATTTAAGCACAATAATCTCTCATGTGTCTAAGTTAGAGAGTTAGAAACCAAAATGAACAGATTTTGCTTTGATTTTAGACAAAGAGGAAATTTTTAAATAATAAAATTACTCAAATAAAACTATACAAGATAAATAATTTGAGAACAATATATCAAAATCGAATACAGAAGTCATATACATAATTGAAGTGAATCAAACATTAAAGGTCAAGAGATAAAATTCAAAAGACAAAGATATAAAAAGCCTTCCAATAATCAGATGAACCACACCAAAACTATATAAATGAAATCTAAGAAAGCCGTGTTGAAAGATTGTTCTAACTTGCTTTTATTTGCTATGACAAAATTCCAACAAACACCAACTTGGGGAAGAAAGTCTTTCCATTGCTTTACACTTCCAGATCACAGTCCATCAGTGAGGGAAGTCAGGCAGAAGTTTGAACAGGAACTTAAGTAGAAGCCCTGGAGGAACATTGTTTCCTGTCTTGCTCCCAGGAAAGCTGAGGTAGCTTTGTTATATAGCTGGGACCCACCAGCCTAGGGTTTGAACCACCCACAGTGGCCTGGACTTTGCACATCAATCAAAAATATCAAAATAATTCCTCACTGGCATGCCAAAGTTCAAGTTGATCTGGGCTGCGCGTTACTGTCCCTCATTCAAGACTCCCTCAGATAAATCTGTGCCATCAAGTTGACAGCTGAAACTAACTGGGTCAAGGATCAATGATTCAGTACATACCCACAAAGAGAAAACAGACATGAATTACAAACCCGAGAGAAATCGAAAATAATTGGATGCTGCGACAGGGGGCTTTATATGGCTTAAGTGTTAAATACAAAGCTAATACATTTTGACAATAGTAGATGGATGGGAATGGTTTTATTCTTTAATTAATTAATTAACTTTATTTTATTTTATTTTATTAATGCTTTTATTGAGGTTTTGTGTATTTCAGACATCATGTCTCAGTTCAGTTCAGACATATTCCCCTTTCCCTTCCCCCTACCCCACTCTAGATCATTCACTCTGCCATAACTATCATGCATCTTTCTCTCAGTCTTTTTTTATGTTTAGGAATTCACATTTTTCTCCTTTAATTTTATATTACTCTAAAATATGCATATATACTTTCTACTCATATACAGTAATTACAGAGTCTGAGAGTAAGTGGTGGATCGATTCAGTTGCTTTCAGATAAAAAGAAATATAAAAATAATGTTGTTCAGCTTGCATTTCATCTGGGGATTTGGTGTTAGCATCCACAAATGAGGGAGACCATTTGCTGCTTGCTTTTCTGGGACTGTGTTACTTCACTTAGCATAATGGCTTCAAGTATTTTTGTACATATTAATGTTGTTTGTTCCTCATTGTAAGAGAACCTGTATGTGAAGTGACCAAGGGAGCCTGAAGATCCTGGAGACTCTGGACCTGGACTTATGAAGTGTGATAGGTACCAAGTGGGTGCTGAGTCCTCTGGAAGAACAGCCAGATCTCTTAATTCCTCATGCATTGCTCTTATGCCCCTGTGATTCTATTTGAGTGCATATTTGTCATCAAAGCAGATGGAAAACTGGGGTTGGTATTACCACCATATATGAGCTATAATTCTCATGATATATAGATCAAAACTAGTAAATATACTTGATTATTCCTCCTATGTTTTATTTGTATTTAAATTTTTTATTCTGTGGTTTCTGATAATTCATCATTTTTATCAAATAAATACAAAGTGGAGATAATTTCATGAAAAAAGGAAAATCAGACATGCTGTCTTTATGGATACTTTAAATTAATTAATTAATTATCATGTAGGTGAAATAATAAATGAACATCTAAAGTTAAATATGTATTTGTAAGTAGTAATGTACACAAAATTGAAATTTCAAATAAATCTTATGCATTTACATAACTATAAACAAAAGAAAATCTGATATGAAATAATTTCTTAAAGTGCAGGCTTTGTTATTTTACATATTCCTATATCTGATTATAATATTACTACGTTTAACTTTTGGAAAAGGCAAAATAGAGTCAAAAGTAGATTTTTTTGGATTATATATTGTGCTACCTACACTTGATTTAGAATTCTGGTCATTTTTCTTTGTAAGTTGTCTATCTTTATGCTTAAGGTTTCCAGCAATAAGGAAAAGAAAGTTTATTAAAAAATACAGAAAGGGCTGGAGAGGTGGTTCAGAGGCTAATAGACTGGCTGCTCTTGCAGAGGAATCGGGTTCAGTTCCCATCACCCACACAGTGGCTACCAACTGTTTGTAATTCTAGTTCAAGGTGATCTGACAATCTCTCTCAACCTCCACAGATATAGCATGATGGAGGTACCCATAAATACATGCAGGTAAAACACTTATACACATAAGATAAAAATAATAACAAACTTAAATCTCAGACATTGGTACTGCTCTAGCATCCTTCATGTATAATTTAGTTTTCATGAGATCACAGCAAGCATTTATTCTGCTCAACATAGACATTAAAGTTTTATATCAACCTTTTATTTACATTAGATTATATGTTTTTATCAAACAGTATATAATAGGTAAAATGACAGAGACTGAAGTTATTTCAATACAACTGTATTATTTTTGAAGAACTTTCATACATGAAATTCATATGCCCAGAAAATAAATTCATACATGAATAAAATACTATAAAATCAGTAATGATTTTTAATTACCTAACAAGCAATTATCATGAAATGAAAGTAAGAGTAACAGTCAAATTCAATCAGTAAATTATTTGGAAGATTTTCTAAATTCCAAGATTTCTATGAGTACTTGAAAAACATTAACTTATTAGTCTGGAATGCTTAAAGGTTTTTAACCAAAATTGTGAAGAAGTTATAAACAAAGTTTTCAGTAATAAACTAACATCTTGACATGTTATTTGTCTCTATAATTTTGTTTATTAATTATTCAAATGCAATCAAATTAAATTATCATTTAAGGTGATTTTCACTAACTTTGAATATCTTAGGTGAGAAGCATCTAAGTTAAAAAAATAAGCACAGTCTATTCCAGTGAATGAAATTTTCTTTAAACACTAATGTTCATGCTAATACTTCATATTAATATACATATTTATGTATAAAGACAATTGCAAAACACTTTAAATATTATAGAATATTATGATAAGATGCTTAATTAAAATAAAAGCAATATGGTAATTTTCCAAAAATTGTTTAATAACAAAAGCATATAAACCAATTATTAGCAAAAGTATTGGGGGGTGTAATTTTACTTAGGGTCTGTATGTACATGAATTTTATTAGCAATAGTGAAGAGCAATATGGAAATATAACTATTTAAAATTCCCATGTGTCTATATGCTTGTGAAGATGCACAGAATATTTAACTTGAAAGATATGGAAAGTACATAATCTATTGTCAAAAGTATTGATAATATATTCATATTATAGTTCATAAGTTCAGAGATTCATGAATGCAAATAGGATAACCTATTTTGCTACCATTTAAGTATTGTGAAGATCTGGTTATTAGGTAATATGGTATATATATATATATATGTATATATATATATATATATATATATCCTAGCAGCTTGCTTTCATTTGGTTCCTCTAAGGAGGAGTATGAAATTGAATGATGGGCAGTTTACTTGAACAGGAAAATCCTTCAGTCAAAATATTTTGTAAATCTTACATTGTGGATAGATTAGGATACAAGAATAATGAAAATGAGCTCAAATGTACTCAAATGATTTAGTACTTAAATGACTTTATAAAATTAAAATATTTTTGTGTATGCCTCCTTTCAGAAGGTAGATTTAATATCAGATCTATTATGGCAGCTTTTCCTACTAATAATACTAGTTTTATTATCTGTAAAATTCACATTATTTCTCCCTGAATGTCTAATTATTACACTGACTAAGCATGGTGCTAGAAGATTATAGGTATACAGGAAACATTTCCTTAGCTTAGGCAACTTATAGTGTTTAGAATGGCACTGGGTAAAGGGAATTGCTACCTCAAATTGCTCATATTTACAGGTTATTACAAGCACTGTTGATTTCCCACATTAGCCTGCATAGTCATCAAAACAAATGGACAAACTGCAATGTGGTATCAGGCTTTGAACTCAGGAAAATGTTTTAGTATCTTCCCTCTTCTTAACCACAACCATTGAGGCAAGTCCAGGATTTTGACATGACAACACAGCATGATCTCTGACAAACTTTACACTCAAGAGTTTTGTGATAGTGCTTAAAATGACTCATAATGTTTTCATGTTACATTGTTTGTTCAGTCACATTTATAGCTCTCTTTGGACACATGTGGTCCATAGACCAGGTGTTGGACATGCCTGATAGTCTCCTGACCACATTAGTTATTATAAAGTGTAGTGTAACCAATGAGGTTGTCATGGGTGGTGATTTGCCCCTTTAATCCCAGCCAGTTGGAGCCAGAAGTAGGCACACTTCTGGGAGAGGGAGGCCAGCCTGATCCACATGGTGACTTCTAGACATGCTGGGCCTAGGGAGATCCTATAAAAAATAATGGGGTTGGGAACATGGCTCAGTTGGGTGCGTTTGTATTACAAATTAAGACTTGAGTTCCCATCTCCAACACTAATGTCAAAAGCCCTGTATGTCCATGACAACTCATAACCCAGGTTTGAGATGGGAGTTGTGGGGGAAATGGAAGGATCAATAGGCCTTGCTGGCCAGAAAACAATGAGATCCAGGTTTAGTGAGAGATCATGTCTCAATGAATTAGGTAGAAAGCAACAGAAGAAAATATCTAATGTACTCCTCTATCCTCACACAGGCATACTTGTCATACAATGCACATGTACTGTAAATAGGCACACACATCCTAAAATGGCAAAAATAGACAGAACCACAGCAAAGAATTAATGGTATCATGATGACTTGAAGAATTATTCTAACATAATCGTAAAGGGAGGAAGATCCATCCTACATGAATCAGATTTCAGATATTCGATTTTACTGATAGGTTGATGGATTCCTATTGAACTATAGATAATGAGAACTGTCAATTCAAGTTATTATTTTTTTTTCAAAACAGGGTATCCCTGTAGCCCCAGGTGGTCTGGAACTTTTAGATCAGGCTGATCCTGAACACACAGAGACCCACCTGCCTCTGCCTCCTGAGTGCTGGGATTAAAGGCATGTGCCACCATGCCCAGCTACTGCTTATGTTTTGATATAATGTCTATGATAGTAATGTTGACACTAATTGGAGATGAAAGAAATCGGAATCTTATAAACAATTTCAGAAAGAAAATGAGGCTCCATTATCTTTTGGAAATGGAATAAAAATTAGTCAAGATTAGTCAAGTGTAAAGTAAGTTTTCAGGTATCAACTTTATGGAACTTTGGGATTCAAGGTGATATCCATGGTGATTGAACCTGATTCTATGATCTCAAGTTTAGAATAAAGCAGCAGATTCTTGCCTTTTTTACTTTCTTTACCCACTAACTACTATGGCTTCTCTACTTAGATAAGCTGTAGACTGGATGACTTGATGCATTTTTTTTTATGTGGTATTATCTCTCACATCTTTCCGTGGAGGCTTACCTATCTAATCTCATTTCTTCCACAGATGTCACCTTATCACCATTCAACAAGCAGGAAGAACTTCAACTGGTTTGTGATTTATTGACTCTAAGAATATTTTTTAATGTGAGAATTTTCAGAGGAACGAATATGTTTAACACTTTCTAAAATGGAGAGTGTTAATTCCTTTCTCAATATTTTTGAGCTCCTTTGAATTTAGGAAAAGGGTTAAATGTGGGAGCAAGTGGTTGATATAATCACCCATGCTGAGATTTCTGTGTGACCTATCTACACAGCTTTCCTCTGAGGAGAAAATGAAAGAAACCTCTCCCATTTCCCCTTTTATATAACTCATCTTCCTTTTCCAAAGCCTATTACATAGCTACAAATCACAGGCTGCAAAGATAAAAACCAAATTACACACACAATTTTATTATACAGTTACTTGCCACAGCATAGTTAAGTGCACAGTCACTCAGGATTGCGTTCTGCATGAATTTAAAATCTAAACCACACGGAGCAGACTGAGCTTGCTGCTAACTTCTCAACACCACAAGACACCCCTTTATCAACCTGAAATGCCCTAATGTTTTTTTTTTATTCTAATTGAAATATAAACTGCAATTCATTGGACACAATGTATGACACTTAATAAGAAATGTTTGTTTTACTTAGTAAATATTAAATCAGACATAAAACATTTAAAAACTAATTGGACACATGTTATGCTTCACACAATTCAAACTTCATGCAAAGCTCAATATAAATGATCTCCTCTCAATTATAAAATGTATAGGTTATCTGTTAAGGATAAATTCAACATCGAGCCAGGATAATGACTATAGAATTGATGAAAGAAAGAGTAGTAAATGTGCATGAACACACCAAATTCTAACTTAATCCCACGGTACTTATTCTTTGAAGCTCATGAAATGGAAAGATTTAAAATGGTCATTGACCATGCTAAAGATCAACCATTTTTATTTTTTAATCCAAAATATTTAGTTGTAGGATTTTATCTGCATAGTATAAAAGTCATTAGTGTTCTACATCCTCAGGTGTGAGAAGGTATTTTTGGTGCTATTTCCACACATGATTTGATATAAACAGATTCCAGAGTGTAACTGGACTGGGGATGAGCAAGCCACTCACTATGTGGACAGACTTTCATATGCTACAAAAGAAAGCCATGAACCCTGTCAAATTCATCCATCACAGCCCAGGAAAATAACACTCATTCTGAAAAGTCTTCCTGTAAAATATGTAATAGTGTAAATAAAAAGTAGTATTTTAATCTCTTTGAATTATACATTGAACTATGCAATTTCTCTTAGTACAATAGTGTATATATGTTTACTATATCAGAACATTGTTTTAAACTTGATTGTAAATTTATTCACTATGGTAAAAGACAAAAATCTGGGAAAAATTAATGTGTCTTTAAAAATGCAATTGACGTAAGCAGTGACACAAACAAGTCATTTAGTTTAGGATTGCATTACTTGAAATTAATTAATAAGGAATGTACTCAAATATGTCCAGCTCTAAAACAGTTTGTTTTGTTTATGGCACATCTGAGGGCATAGCTGGTCTGCCACCGAACCTCACATTTGCCATCAG
The DNA here is from genome assembly GCA_009823505.1 of Rhizomys pruinosus. Lineage (NCBI taxonomy): Eukaryota > Metazoa > Chordata > Mammalia > Rodentia > Spalacidae > Rhizomys > Rhizomys pruinosus. Next base: position 805,402 of record VZQC01003312.1, read on the forward strand.
GCAATACCATTGATAAGTGTGGAAGTCAAGAATTCTTTGTCAAATACTTGTATTTTCACGTCTGAAATTAAACTTATGTTCATCCTCCTACTTACTGTAGCACAAAGTAGATCTCGGGGTTTCACCAAGAGCATCTATCCATGCAATAAATGTGGAAAGGCAGCACATTATACTGTGGGCTCTTTATTGCCTCCGACACACTATCAACTTTCATAATCAAAAAGCTTAAACCCTTGTATTCTAACATAAATGGATTACTAGCATGTCACATTTCATTCCTGACAATAGCACTGCAAGATACATTTCCCAGTAAAGTATACAAACTCTTCATTTGTATATGGTGCTTATTTTTAGCTTACTTGGAATAAAACAAAAAGCTAATGCTGTTGATACCAAGTGACTAACATTTTTCAGGATGCTGTAACTATTTTTACAGTGTTGTAGCTATAATTTTAAACTGACCACGAACTTTTATATTATGCTGGAATTCTACTTTTTTTCTATTTTATTTGTAGTATGTATTTAGTGTTATCACCTTATTTAAGACCCTTCTGAACAACAGAACATAATGTAGCTGTTGAAAATGCAAACTGAAACTAAATATTTTGAGTCATATCAACACTTAAAGCTGATATTTTAAAATAGTAGCAAATGTTTTACGTATGTATCATAATACATGCCCGAATGTATATTTAAATCCAATCCCCAAAATACATTTTTTTAAATGTTTTTATTAATTTTATTTATTTCTGTAGGTGTATGAATGCACTGTCTGCATGCAAGTCTGTGCACCCGTGTCGTACAATGTGCGGAGGTCAGAAGAGGGTGTCGGATTCCCCTGGAACTGGAGTTCTCCTGGAATTGAGGTTTCAGATGGCTCTCGGCCACCATGTGAGTGCTGGGGATCGAACCCGGGTCCTCTGCGAGAGCATTGGTGCTCCTAACTGCTAGGCCATCTCTCCAGGCCCCCAAAAAATACATTTTTAAGATAATGAATATTTTGCACTTTATCTAGAGATAAAAATAAAATTCTGTCATACTTTAAATTATCTTCTATGTCCGTATGCAGTATGCATATTCACCTTAATGCTACTACTACATTTCACTACACATTTCAATGATTAATCCCTTTCCTTCTGTGGTACCATCAAATTGTTAGATTGAACTTTATTTGTCTAACCTTTACTTCTATTTTCCCCTTCTATTTTAAGCATTAAACAACCTAGTTTATACCTGCCAAAAATAATATTTCTTATTGGCTAGTATGAGCCCCTTATCCCATAAATGTAGAGCATGGAGTGTAGACTTGAACTATAGCAGACAATCCAAGAGTAAAACTTGAATGTGAGTAGAGAACTAGGTTTCTTCTTGAGATCAAAAATAAATAGGAAGAATCAAAGCCAATAACAAAACCAAACCTAATGTCAAAGTGATGTGCAAGTTTGTGAACAAAGAAGTCAGTATATTTGTAACACATAAGTGAGTGAGAGAGAAACTGCTCCTGTTCTCTACTAACACATATTCTGGAGGATTTAGAAAGACAATAAACACATTCAAAATGTCCTTCATTTTCAAATTCCCATTAAAAACATGAAAATGTGAGAAAAAGGATTAAGAGTGAAATTTAGCCAGTAACAAGCATAGGGCTGAAGGGCAGTGCTGGGCTACTTTATATGGGATTATAGGGAAAGCCTAAGTGGCATCATAAACTTTGAATTCACAGCTGTCTGATGCCAAGGAGCCAGCCATGGGAAGACTGAGAAGACGGGAACATAGTCCCTGACCAGCTGACACTTTATTTCATACATTGAACATTTATCACATTTTAATTGTCCCATAACTGGGATGCAAGCTTTAATTTCTATTCACTTAATGACAGTCATCAGTTAGATGTAAGTCTCTACACATCTCAGTAGTGCCTTATTACTTCCAATGGCATAAGGGAACCATATCAATAACTTGATTTTTCCAAGCAAACAATAAATTTAAGAACTACTTGAGGAATAAATCATAGTTAATAGGTGTTTACGACAGATAAAACCTTGCCTAAACATCATCAATAAGACCAAACACAAGTCATTCATCTCATGCATTGTGGCACAGACCATTTATCCCAGCACTGGGGAAGAAGAGCCAGGTGAATCTCTGTGAGATTGAGGCCAGCCTGGTTTACAAGGTAAGTTCCAGGCCATCTGAAAATTCAGGGAGAACTATCTCAAAAGTATACACACACACACGCACGCACGCACACACACAAACACACACACACACACACACACACACACACACACACACACACTTGCCCGGGCATGCGAATAAGAGAGAGAGATAAATCAATAAACAGCTCAAATAACTTTAAAGTGTGATTGTCAACATCATGGAAGAATGTACCAGAAACTTTGTTGGAGTGCCCTATTTATAATATCCCACTGACCCACACTTTTGACAGCATAGTCAAGGAAAATATAGAGTTGAAAAGAAACCAAGATTTAGAATCTTTAAAATGTTTATGCACTCAGTCTTGCTGTGTCTTCTGTGTTTTTTAGAATGTATTAACAAGAATGAAAACCAAAAAAACTATTGCCTAAAAATTTCTAATATCTTCAAGACTCTTGGAGAAGGCAGAGAAAAATCCAAAGTCATATAACAAGGTTGTTTTATAGTTGTCAACATTTTTATATTTGCTGTACTAAAAATAAGGTCATCCTAAAATTGATAGTGTATTAATATTAAGAGACCACTGCTTGTTGTAGAGCATTGAAACAGAGAAGTGAATAAAGCATTCATGCTTCCAACATTTACAGAGCTTTACTCCAGGGGAAGTAGAAATAATGTAATCGAGTAAATGAAATAAATTGGTAATTATAGGTTGTAAGACTTACTAGAAGACAACAACAAAGCAATTATGCACAGTTTGCTTTTAGTATTTATAGGGGGGATTGGGTGGGATGATAAATCCAATTTAGATTATGGGTAGGTCCAGATTCTCAGAGAAAGCGTGGCAGAGAGAAACATTTAAATTAAGGTTTAAAGGAAGATGAGTCAGTTACATGAAGAGGAGTAGTGAGAAGTATTTGGAGGAAAGGAATAAGCATATACAAATAAAATATTCATTGTGTTCTAAGGACTATTTGGGACACTCAGTAATGAAAGAAAAGCAGCAGAATTTGACATGGGGGTTGGCTGGGTACGAGGGAGGGAGATTTCATACACGTGAGTACCTGATACAACTCCAGTAAATTCATAGGTCTTCAATGTGTGAGCTAGGTGTTGGTAACAAACCACAGATCGTTCTGAGGTTTCTCATTTAAGCAGTGAAGTGTATAATAAGGATTCGTAGACTTGTAAGACTTGTAAAATCTATAGGTGGTTAGGTGGATAAAGTAGGCAGGTATGAAAGACAATCAAGGTTTCAATTTAGATTGGAAGATCCATTGTTATTCTCCTTTAACAGCTTGCATTGATGTTAAATAGAATATATATGTTATTTGGATTTATGAATCGAGGGTTTATAGTGCTATTGGTAATAGTGTGGGTCTTTAACAGACAAATAAGTTGCCACAATATTTGTCACTGTAGCAAAAGGGGTTAGAAATGTATGGAAAAATGAAAACATCTGGAGAGAGGAGAAGGAATTCTGAGGGGTGCATTCATGAAAAAGAGGAGATAAAATTGTCCAACCAAAGATGCCACTTTGAGACATAACATTAACCATGGGCTTCAACAACATGTTAGTCATAGACTCTGTAAAATAAAAAGAATTTGGTTGAATCAAATAGTATCAGAGAAAATAGTAAGAAAATATATAGATGGCATTCGTTTTTTTTTTTTTTTTTTTGAGACAGGGTCTCCCTATAGTTCCAGCTGACTTGAACTCACTCTGTGGACCAGGCTGGCCTTGAACTCATAGAGATCTGCCTGCTTCTGCCTCCACAGTGCTAGGATTAAAGTTGTGTGCCACCACACCCAGCTTAAAGAAGGTTCTTTAAGCCATGTTGGTGCTGGGAATCAAACCCAGGTCCTCTGCAAGAGCAGTTGGTGCTCTTAACCACTAGACCATCTCTCCAGCTCTATAGATGGTAATCTTAAGAAGTTTAGTTGCAAAAGACTTGATTGGAAGAGGAAATTCAATGCAATTGATAATATTGCATATTGCGAGTGTCTTATTTTTGTTTTTGGTGCTGTGATAAAATAACATAAAGACCTTTGGGGACAAAGGGTTTATTTTAACTCTGTTCCAGTTTACAGACCATCATTTTGGAAAAGCCACAACAAAGGGAGGTTTGGACAGCTAGACACATTACATCCATAGTCAAGGAGCAGAATGGAAGGAATTAATACCTCAGCTTGCTTTTTCCACTTGTACACTCAGGATCCTTTGACTAGGTAACAGTGCCACCCACAGTAGCTGGGTCTTCCGACCTCAATTATAATCAAGAAAATCCTCTCCAACATGGCAACAGGCCAGTCTGATCAAGACAATCCCTCATTGAGACTTTCTTCTCAGGTGTTTTTAGATCCCATCAAGATGACGAAACTAAACATCACACCAGGCAAGACTGAGAGCAACAAATCTTAAGGCCACTGAAGTAAAAAATATGTTTCATGCTGCCACACTGACCAGATGAAATGTAAGGTTTCAGGTGGAGAATAAGAAGAGGCATGAACAGGTGTATACTATTCTGTGTTTCTGCAAGTGCACCTGGCTTTTGACAGGGTGTCAACAACCAATTTTAAATGGAGTATTTCAAATTGTCTACTCTTATGGAAAAAAAATCACACTGTTCTGTGTCCTTGCTCTTACTAAATGTGTGTAATAAAATAAAGCACATAAACATTCAGTCAGAAAAAATTATCTTAATTTATTTTCCAGCAAAATGTAGATATCAAAAAGAGAGAAATGGATAAAATATAAAATATACTTTATTATTTGAATATCATAAAACTCATTTTATCACGGGTACTAGGGATATAGTAAACTAATGAATGAAGAATGATTGTCCATAGATTGTATTAATCAGAGATGGAACCAAGCTTACACATATCAGGTAATATAGAAACAGAAAAGAAAAGCAGAAAACATTGTGGGCCATAGTCAAAGGTCTAGTCAGAAAAACAGTTGGCAATGCTTTTTGAGACACGAGAAAATAGCTGACATATTTGCAATGATAAAAATGGCATAACTAGTATTTAGTTCCTTTAGCATAAAGAAAGTGAGGCAGAAAGCATTAAGTCAGGAACTGGGCCATGGGTGAAAGACTCATCTTAGTCTCTTTCTATCCTTTTCCCTCTTCTAAGCCTGGGTACTACTATTTCTAAATGTTTTCAAATTCTGGGCCACCTCCCCCATGAAAGCACTGATGTCTGAGTTTGAGAGAGTGGCTAAAGAAAGTGATAAAAATAAAAATTTAATTATATAATAAATAACATGAGAAAGCATTGCTTTTTCATCATATAAATAATGAGTCTCAAAGTCAAAGGAAACAAGAGATCTTAGCATTCAGGAGACACTATAGGCAATCTTCAACACAGTCACTGGGAAATAGTGCCTACTAAGGGCCATCCATATATAAAAATATTTGCAGTTAGGTGGATTTCTGTGAGTTTAAGGCCAGCCTGGTCTACACAGTTCCAGGACAGCTGGAGCTACAGGGAGATCCTGTCACAAAAAACCAAAAAAAAAAAAAAAAAAAAAAAAAAAAAACCCAAAAAAATACTTGGAGTTTATAAAGAACTTTACATGTGCAAATAACATCATTATTCATGAGATTTTGCCAGTAAATAAATGTTAGAAAGATTATTTTTATCAAATATGTAAATTCTACTAATGCTTCTGCATTTGTTAAAGATAAAGAGGAAAAATAACCCTGCTTTGTAAAATTCCATAAATGAATTCATAGTGCTATTTCCCATCATCTCAGATTAAAATGCATTTTGTTTTAACAAGATGTGTAACCTTTCATGATAAATAGAGGAGAGCAGGAAGGCATGTCCATTTCCTATTTTTCCTTAGTATTCTTTTCAGATTAGCATGTAATAAATTTGCTTTTAATTGGAAGGACTGATCTTGCACTATTCTGCATTTAACCTTAAACTCTACTGTTTGTTTCCATTGAAAGCAGATGAAACTGAAAAACAACAGTAAAGGATTTCAGGCTTCACAGGGAGCTAAAAAGGCAAAGGCCAAAGAAAAAACTGCGATCTATTGTGGAGGAAAAGACAAAGAAGAGCTGAGGGGGGATAGCAGAGCTGGTGGACTGTGACTAGCCTTGTCTCTGGGCTACATAAGTGACAGTCTGGGAGAGACTGATGTCATATCTCTGTGATCACCAGGAGCCACAAATCCACTTCCACACACATTACTTTTCCTCCCGTTTAAACAGATGTTTTTAAACTTCTATGATAATAGTGGATATAAGCTCATGGGCACTACTAATAATGACAGTGTCAGGCAGTACTGAGTATTCTTAACACTCATCTTTGCATGCAGTATATAAATATCCCTAGAGAAAATGATAGTTTGAATTTAGAATCATTGATATATAGATTGGAAGATCATTATTCCTTAAATGAACACCAAATTGCTATGTACATAGTAAGCTCTTGGTCATTTATTACTAATGGTTTCAAACAATGCAAATGATCAAATACAAATAATTGAATTAATTCTTGTAATTAAATGCATTGTCAAATTTTTGATACTATGATTTGTTTTATAGTTTCTAGAAGAAGGGCACTTCCTGTAAGATGTTTTAGATGGTGCTGTTTGTTCTATAAAATAAAGCACATAGTATGAGATTATACAGCCTTGAGTTTATAGACAGAGAACAATTTCATTTTAATTAGTTAATGAACTAATCAACAAGCATGACTAGAACTATTCTTAGCAAATTTTCTCTCATTCTTAGTTTAAAAAAATGTTTTTTATGTATGAGTGTATTGTTTGCATGTTGGTGAGTCCACCCATGCTATACAATGTTGGCAAGGCTTAGAAGAAGGTAGAGGATCCCCTGGAACTGGAGTTACAGATTGTAATTACCAGCCATTGGGTACTGGGAACTGAATCCGGGCTCTCTGCAATAGCAAACAGTGCTCTTAACTATGGAGACATCATTCCAGCCCCAGTCTTAGATTTCTTAATTATGGGCAGTTTAAGAACTTCAAAAGTTTCTAGAAAAATGGTGTAAGTTAGAAAAGTGAAAATATATGTCTTAATGTCACATTAGGCATTGCAAAGGATCTGACATGTCAATGTATTCTCTTCAAAAGCAAAAGATTCTGTAGAATATTTTAGGTATGGAGTTCTTAAGTATAGAGTTGTACATTTTTTAGGCAATGAGACAATGTTAAGCTGGCCATTTTAACTCCTTCAGGCCCTGATTTACACATTTTTCAGCAACTATTGACATTACCCTTTTCATCTCAAGTCATCATCCAAATGGGCCACAGTACATTTGTGGAGTAGAAAGAACATACAAGGTGTGTCAAAGGTAACATTTATGAGGCACTAATATACCTATGCAATGCTAAACCATGTGCTTAGTAGGATCTCTAGAATATCCATTTCGGTTATGCTAAGAGAGGCTAACTGAATAAAAGGACTTTGACACAGAACGGCTACTTTATCTGTGAGTATTGTTCCTATGAATAATTAAATGATAGAGAACTTGGAATGAAAACTTAGGGCTAGAAAGATCTCTCTTTGGCTGTTCTTGATCACACAGTGACATAACCATATGTAACTCTAGGTCCAGGGGACCTGACAGCCTCTTCCGGTCTCCACGAGCATTGCATGTACATGATGCACTTTCATACATGCCATTAAAACATTCATATGCATAAATTAAAAATAAAATGTGTGGGAGTGATGGCTTAGTGGTTAAGAGAACTGGCTGCTTTTGCAGAAGACCAGGGTTCCTTTCTCAGCACACACATGGCAGCTTACAACTACCTGTAACTCCAGCTTTAGGGGTTCTGATGCCCTCATCTGGCCATATGGGCCCTGCATGACATGGGTGCATTTATATGCAGGCATAACACTCACACATAAAAAATATATATTTAAAAAGTTTAAATAATAAATATCAGCTCCTTATCATCATTTAGTTTCAGTAAAATTGGGGGATACTAAAAAAAAGCCTTGTTTGAAGTTGAATCAGTGATTTACCTACATATTTGATCATTGATTTTATTATTTAAAATAAAATAATGGTCAATGTCAAGTTGTTCAAATTTATTTTCTACAGGGGTAAAACAGCTGGCTGCTTACTCCTGTTTATGCCATTGTATAATTAAATGACACAGAAATAGAACTTCATGAGTTAATGTATTTGTATTGACATTGGGTTCTGGGTTTTGTATCTATTTGTCCATATTCATTCTATAGTGTAACTCATGGAATACATCAGATGAGAAAATATTCTTCATTACAGTACATTTCTACAATTTCTGATACCTTGTGCATGTATCTCCTCAATGAAGAAAGGTATTTTCAGTAATAGTCATGTAGCAAGCATTTCCTTGAATTTTTTTATTTTAAAATAAGTGAACAGAGTGCAGGCATATAACTGAAGACTATACAACAAGAAACACAGTGTCAGACAGGAGAAACCTCTCTTTGATCTATTGGTCAGGGTAGTCCAAGAGACTCCCAAAATAACACAGGCTGTTGCCACAGCCCTTGATTACCTGTCAGAACCTAAAGTTAAAACTTTACTGCTGAAGAGAGGAAGACATACTTCAGACACAGGACTTGGAACAAAGAAGCTGGAACTGATCTGGAAACTTCTTCCTTGAAGTCTAGCTTTCATATTAACAGAGGATACTATTTAAACTGCTAAAAGACAAAATCAACCCAGCTATAAAGATAATAACGGCAACAGTGACCAGTGCAGCAAGCTATAGGTACTGCTGTAGTACTGGCACTTTTATCTTGGAGGTATTCAACAACTATTAAATTGGACTTAAAGACCTTCTTAATGGAAGAAACTCATGTGTGGTACTGTAAACATAGCCAAATATACGTGGATAGAGAGGTCATAAATCCTAGAGAAATAAACATATGTCAGTCATAGACAAATATAATTTCTTACTGTAAGTAAGTATGTATCATATTTTACAGAAAAACAATATACCTCTCACCAACCATCAACAAAGCTCTTTTTAGAACAGATGTTATAGGGTTCCACATCTAGTCACACACAGAGTAAGTGCCTGTGAGATGCCCAGACCTAAATGATATATTTACAGGGCAACCTCTACACCTAAGGCTCAGACAATGTAGCAGAACAGGGGACAGAGAGACTATTGGTTCATTTTTTCAATTCTCATTAGCGACGCTTCATCATGCAACAGATGATGATTTACACAGAAAGCCATCACAGTCAAAATGCAGGGGATAAGAAATTGCAGAGTATGTGTTCCTGGATAGGACTCCTAGATTAAACCTTTGCCACCCTGGACTCATGAACTTTTGCAGAAGAGAAGGCAGAAAGACAGGAGGAGTCAGAGTTTGGGAGTTTTCCAGGTGACTGGGAGCTTGCGCCTATGAACTTACACAGTAGGACAGCATGCACAAAACTCAGGCAAACACGGACAAAACTCAGCAGAGAAGTGGGGAAAAGGGTAAAAAGCCCCAACTTGGGATGAGGAACTATTGTGAACTGATCACTCCTGGGTGAGGGAGAGTTCATCTTCTTAAAGGGAAGGACACTAAACAGGTTGACTAGGTGCCAGTGGGTGAACTCCTACCAAAGGACATCAGGGGACATAACTTGACTTGATAGGCCTTAACATATATGACAAAATATATGATATTTGGAGGGGAGTGTCTGGAGTGTAGATAGTGGGGGGGTATAAATCGATCGAGATGTAATTTACGAAATGCACAAAATAATAATAAAAAGAATAAAATTGAAGATGTTCAAAAATCAGAAATTATTTCACATTCAGTCAAAAGAATCTTATTAATGTATACCCTGCTGTTTGTAGTACAGTTTCACCAGTTTATAAATTTAATCCCCATGTGCTTATACAGAATAATCAATTTCAAGTAAGTTTTATTTTTCTGTTTTTATAATGTCTATAAACTTTTGTTGGTTTGAAATTTTAAAAATATATAATATCACATATGCATGGATTAACACAGAAACATATAATTCCACATCTGCCACATGAACTGAACTCAGGAGACTTCTAATCACTTTTCTAAACAAAAGTGTATCACTGAGACTCTTTACAGATGGACTAACTGTAGAATTTGGAATTCACTAAATAAACTTCCATGTAAAATAATGTTTATTGAGAGTTAAATATTTTAAAATCTTTAATTTGAAGCTTACACACATATTTCAAAAACTATTAACAATTATTTCTCTTTGGGCACAGGGGCATATACCTTTATCCCCATACTAGAGAGGCAGGTTTCTGTGAGATCAAGACCAGCCTGTTCTAATATATCCAGTTCTAGGCCAGCTGGAAGGGAGACTCTGACTCAAAAATAGAAAGGTATTTCCAAAAACATATTTAATAAGAAGCATTGTTGAACTGGTTAGATGGCTCAGCATATATAAAAAAAAAAAAAGTGTGTGACTCCAAACCTGAAGACCTGAGTTTGATCCCCAGGGTGCATATGAGGAACTAGAGAAGTAGCACCTGCAAATTGTCAGCTGACTTCCATAGGAACAAGGCATCACATTACCCTCACCACCTCAAATATATGCTAATAAAGAAATAGATGTAATAAAATTTTAAATGAAGTCGTTTACCATTCACAGTGCATGTTGATAAAGAAGACTTTTATTTCTCACCATTTTGCACTCTGCACAATTTCTTCCCTTGTGCTTACACCTACGTGCAAGCCCATCACCCATGGAGACACTGCTGCCCATATGTCAGTGTCAGGTATTTTTATGAACAGTCTTATATTTGTAAGGGGTTTATTTCTTTATTTTTTATTTTATGTGTATGAGTGTTTTTCCTGTATGTAACTGTATGTAACTGTAGCCATGCAAAATTGTACACAGAGGCTAGAAGAATTTAATAGATTCCTCGGAACTGCAGGTAAAGATGGTTCTCAGCTGCCATGAGGGTGCTGGAAACAAAACCCGGGTCCTCTGGAAAAGCAGCCAGGGTTATTAAGCACCGATCCATCCCACCAGCCATTCTTTCCATATAATCACAGACTTAGTTAAGGTAATATTAGCTGTTTTCATAAAAAGATTTAAAATTTTATAATGGATCAAACATAGAATTAGAAATTTCTCATTTGTGTAACTTACTGGGGCTTTTCTATGTCCCTTATGTAAGAGGTAAGAGAGGGGTACTCCTGGTTAGCAGGCAAAGGGCTCTGACACAGTACTGTATTCCACTTAGTCATGAGGGATTCAGAATGATGGTCACTCTGTGGTATTCCACTTGACATTTTCAAAGGATAATTTTCAAGAAAGAGGGGAACTCATTGGGAAATCATTTACAGGCTAGGCTTTAAAGAGAGGCATAATTTTCCAATGCATATATTACAGAATAAAATTTATATAGCCATAATAAATGGCAAAAGGTACTGGGGGGATTTCTTCTAACTATCCTCTGGATGAAGTGAAAAGGCACTGGTGAACAATCTGTCCTTTGAACCTACTTCAAATTCTCCCTCTCTGATTTGGTAACAATGTAGTCAAAAGTCTCTGGTATTTCCTCAAGTCTCAAGCCATCATTCATTTTATCCTTTAATATAATACTTTCCATATCCTGTCATTTTTCCTGATTAAAATATAGTATAATTGAAAGGAGGTGGGATGTTGACTAGCAGGAACCCTGAGTGGTATTCCACACGCATTAATTTTAAATCAGTAACTCTTCTTATAAGCATGTTTCCTAACATGCCACACAGGCCACGTAAGTGGTGCTAGACAGACAAGAATGGTCAAACGGCTGCTCCTCCAAGTCTCTCCCTCATCGCTCATCTCATTCAACACTTAAAACCCAAGAACTGGGAAAACTCATCTTTGGGCCTACATTTTCCCTATATATAAATCTCGATTTTGAAGTATGTTCAAGTTCAATCCAGTGTTATATGTGGCTACTTTATTCCTTCATATTTGTTTTTATTTTTTTATTTATTTTTATGTGTATGAATGTACTGTCTGCATGTAGGTTTGTGCACCCGTGTTGTGCAAAGCTGCGGAGGTCAGAAGAGGGTGTCGGATTCCCCTGGAACTGGAGTTAAAGACGGTTCTCAGCTGCCATGTGGGTGTTGCGGATCGAACCTGGGTCCTCTGCAAGAGCAATAAGCGCTCTTAACCACTAGGCCATCTCTCCAGCCCCCCATTGTATTTATTTCTATGTGAGATTCTTTAAACCTGGTTCTCATCTCTTCATTCAACATTCGGGACATCTCTTAACACATTCCCCCACTGAGTACTTTACCATCTAATATACTATTTCTTCAAGAGTTTTCCTATGCTAGATCATATTAAGTTTACATGCTATTAATCTAAGCCATTGTGTACTAAGACACAATAACTTCCCAAGGCTGGAAGCATTGGACTAATGTAATGAAGAAAATTTTATAAGCCACACATGAGAAAAATATGTTTTTTTTATGGGTACATGGCCTTTAAGCTAAATGGGTATAAATTTTTAATAAAGGTGAGTTTTGTTCTTTTATAAAATTATAAATGAGTACATGACCTACTTAATTAAATGTCATCACTTAAGCCCAGCAATTATGAGTACATTTGGTTGGCAGGCAAGAAGATAATGACTACTGGTTAAACATATTCAGAGTAATTTTGAAAGTAAGTTACTTACCTTATAGGTACAGTATTCCCCCAAATTTTAAAACCACAGTTAAATATGGAAGTTTTAATATTATGTGGATATATTCTGTCCATTTTAAAGTTATGTATTTAAAGATGTATATAGATTTATAAATATATACATATGAATGTATCTCTGTATAGATATATCCCTCTATCCTATTTGCCTTAATTAAAAAGTCTTTTTAAAGACACAAACAGCCACAACAGAAGCAACAGAAAGGACATACATTTCAGTTCTAGACTCTGAAGTAAAAAAAAAAAGTTTCTTCCCCTGCCTTATTTATGCAAATAATGAGATTCTAAAATAAACAGAGAAAACCATCAGGCAGCACATCAACAGAATGCCTACCAGCAATACGCCAGGACAACCACATAAGCTTTAGACTCCCATAAACAAATGTAGAGATCCAGGTTCTACACAGGACTCTGCCCATTTTGAAAAGTCATTTGTCTTCTAGAACTCAATTTATTGGCTGTCTTTTTTTATTATTAGCTGGGAACTAAGACTTGGTTCTTTCCATCTATACTCAGAAGGAATGTATACCCCACTTAATTAGTGTAAGTGTAGGCTAAACACAATCCTGTATGAGCCACACCTTCCTGTAAAACTCCCTCTACCTGAAAATAATTCACATTCTCTTTTAATCCATACAGAACTTCTTTAGTGACACTCATTTTTAACATATTCCTAAAGAACTCCAATGGAGAAGAAGGGAACAGTTAAGTATCTCTATTCTGAAATTTAGGAAGAAGTCTGCTAAACAAAACCACTTAACCCAGGGCACACACCTACAATAATTACACAGTCCCAACAGTAGTCACAAGAACAATTTTTCTACAGAGACCCAGTACTGGTGATTTGTTACATTTGCTGAGACTGTTTCATGGGTTAAAAAAAAAAATCTTGCTAAATTTCATGCTTTGAAATTCATCTGTGTGTAGAATTATATCCTTGAATTTTCCTGTAACTTTTTTATCAAGAGTCCATTTGTTCTCAGTAGAGCCAACTTTCCTGTTGCCCAATCCACTCACTCCAGAAAACAAAACTCCCCTTATTGCATGGAGAAGACAGCAGCATGAACATGGGAGGTGCACCTGCTGTCACCGTTATCAAATGGAAGCCTAGGGGCTTCCTGGGTACGTGAGCAGTGACTTCTAAACCACACTGCAGCATGAACTCTCCAGAAGTGTGTGTGTGTGTGTGTATGTGTGTGTGTGTGTGTGTGTGTGTGTGTGTGTGTGTGAACAGATATTGAGCAGCTTGCTTGCTTTCTAGGAGAAAGACAGAGCATTTATTTTCCCAGCACAGTCAGGTAAAGCTATCCCGTTCGGGCTCAGGATTTTGAATAAAGCCATGCTAAGATTCCTGAGGTTGCATAGCTTTAGTTGAAAAGGACTCATAACAAAGCAGCCATATTAATATGGCATCAAGACTGAGTTTTGAAGTAGTTAATGACTCAGATTGAAGTTCTTAAAGTTTTCTTTTTTTATTAAGTTTTAAGAACACAATTAGGCCGGGTGTGGTGGCACATGCCTTTAGTCCCAGCACCGAGGAGGTAGAGGCAAGCAGATCTCATGAGTTCAAGGCCAGCCTGGTCTACAGAGCAAGCTGGGACTAAAGGGAGACCCTGTCTCAAAAAGACCAATAAATAAATAAATAAATAAATAAATAAATAAATAAAACACAATTAGTTTTACATGGAACAATAAAAAGTTTTATAGAATATATTATCCTATTTTGAGGCTCCTTAAAGAAAGGCTTAGGATGTACATTTTTAATATCTTTTTATTTAATTTTTATTTATTTTCTATGTGTATGAATGCAGTGTCTGCATGCAGGTCTGTGCACTCGTGTCGTGCAATGCCGCGGAGGTCAGAAGAGGGCGTCGGATTCCCCCGGAACTGGAGTTCTCCTGGAATTGGAGTTTCAGATGGTTCTCAGCTGCCATGTGGGTGCTGGGGATAGAACCCGGGTCCTCTGTAAGAGCGGTCGGCGCTCTTAGCTGTTAGGCCATCTCTCCAGTCCCCAGGATGTAAATTTTAAGTGACCCAAACAAAGCCTGCTTTCAAACCTCTCTGGATTTCAAGAGTACAGCAGCGAGAAATCTTAATTCTTTTTTAGTAGGGAACAGTGTAGATCTACTTGTTTTAAATGATTAAACCCAAAATAACAATAAGCCAGACATAAAGAAAAGGAATGAAATTAAAAAAATAATGAGCAATGTGTGATGGACAGACATTCACTCAGTACTGTTTTAATTTTTCTTCTTGATCGCTTGTGTTCTCCAATTTCAGTTGTCTGTTTATGGACCCTAATTATAAGACCTATTAACTGTGTCAGGTATCTCTATAGACATAAGTAAAGATGGCAAACCTTTGTTTTCAGAGAGAGGGAGGTAAGGAGGGAGGGATAAAGGGGACAGAAGGAGAGAGAGGGAGGGAAAGAGTTAGAGAGATGGAGACAGAGAGAAATACGATTGCATTGTTCATTTGCAATTTACTTATTTGATCTTTTCTTGGCAGGATGTTTCAAAAGAAAGCCACGTGTTTTAAAATATAAAAAAATTAGAAAAAGAAAACCAAAGGAATTTCTTGCAAGACAGAGCCTAGAGCAGTTTGACAACATCAAATAAAACCCCTCCGGTATGCTCTCCCCATGCCGTGCCTTTGTACACTCAGTTCAGCCTGTGGGCACATTTCCCATGACACACAAAAGGTTTCAGAGCCATGTTGATAGGCATAAATACACGGGGGTTTCTCATTGGCCATTCCGTCTGCCAAGTCTCATACAGATCTTCTGTATAGTTAATCTTATTTGAAAACAAATTCTTGGAAGTCAAATATAATTTTTTGACCATAAGCTGATGTTATTGCTCCTTAGACAATGAGTCAATGGCACACACAGGGAGCTTGGTTATGCACAATAGTCAAAGACCAATGTTTTGGCAGCTAAACATATGGAACTACAAACACACACATTTATACTTTATTTAAAGAAATCTGTGCACACATATATCGGTCTTTTTCTATTTCCTTGCGTATATGTGCAGACATGTGAGTCAAATGTACCTGCTTGTGCACGCGTGCATTTGTGTGTGTTTAGGGGCGTGTATAGAGTCCTGATGTGGATGTTTTGTATCTAACCCAGTAACTCTCTACCTTGTTTTATTGAGACACAAATCCATCACTGAACCTGGAGTGCAATGGTTCAGCTGGCTCTACCAGGCAGGAACGTTCCCAGTACTGAGGGGACAGACATGTGTCACTGGCCCTAGTGTCTTACACAGGTGCCGGACCAGTGCTCAGGTCCCAATGCCTGCCTGATAAACTTGCTAAGGACTGAGCCATCTCCCCAGCCTTCTGTTACGTTGTTTTACTCCGTGTGTCCCAAATCCTCTTGTTTCTTCCTAGTTTTAGTATATATCCATGCTTGTTTACCATTTCCAAACTTCGAAATTTAGAAAATATATTGTTCTTATGGATATTTTATTACAACTAGTTTATAGAAACATTTTCAATGCCCTACCATTAAGGATAATAGCCTAGATAATGTAACACTTCTCTAAGTAACAGAAAACAAAGAGTTGAAATAGTTACAGATATAATTGAAATATTTTGTTCATACTTTGCTACATGAGAGTCCTAGTCATAATTGGTTCATATTAAGAAACATTTGGTATTAAAACATAGGCTATAAAAATCAGAGTCTAATTCATCAGTGTCCTTCTTTATAAGACTTTATAAGAAAAAAAATACAAACACGAACTTTGTCAGACATACATGTGTAACCTGCCCCGATGAAGACACTTTTTCTAAGCTTTTATCTTTGGAGTAAAGATGCTTATTTCGAAAGGAGACTCCTGGGTTTTGTGTGTTTACTCAGTCAGGAAACCAAGCTGCCACTCCATAGGTGTCTCCATCTCCACTTTTTTGACAGCATATACTTTACTGCCTTTGTCCACACTGACAGAGACACAGCAGTGCAATAGCAATTGATCTCTCCAAAACTCTATCACTTTGTAAGTTAAGTCCCAAAGCAAATAATTAGTGGAAGTTTTAATTATTGCTATAAACTCTAGGAAATATATATGTGTATATATGTGTGTATGCACATTTATATACGTATAATTTCAATTTCAGCACATGCAGGGAGTGAATATATGCTTTGTATCTAGCCATTTAAGTTAAACTCTTCCTTGTATAATGATTACTTAGAACCAAACAGTGTTTAATGAGTTCAAATACAGTATGGACGTCATCCCAGGGGATACAAATTCATAGTGATATTGGTTGCCTTGCTCAGCAGGGGTGTTTGAATTCTTTGAGGAGAATCATGAAATTAAGAAATGGACAACAATGATTTTCTTGGTATCACTAGGAAGTCCTGGCCTAAGCTCAGTTTTTAAAAGCAGCTAAATTGGTTTTGTTGCTCAACTTATGTTCTTTTCTCCATAAAATTTATTCAGTGTTTTTGGATCTTAGCACCTAACATTAATTAAATGACACTCAACTGAATGCATGTAAACAAATATGGTTATTATTAGCATAGCACATAGTTATCACTGTGCTGAGAAATACACACATACTGAACACTTAGACCTTAGTGCAGGTCTCCTGACATGTACGTGGAGTTTCATGTTTTATTAAGTGCTTGAACTTCAGTTCTGAAGTGACCTGAAAGAAAAAAAAAAAGTGCACTGGCATTCCCTGTAAAACTGTAGGGAATAATGTCATGGCCCCACTTCTAAGGAAAGAAATTGAGCACTAAGTTAATGTGAGTCACATTTTGCCTTTAAATTTCCAGGAAGGTAGGTAGCAGGTAATTATTATTAAATATTCAAAGGAAGAGGAAGAATAATTTTTTTCACTTCGGAATTGAAAACTAGATGTCAGAGGTATTTGATGCTTTGTTCAAGGTCCAAATGAGATGAGACTAAGGATCTTCTGGTTTCTCATAGAGTTATATTCTATTAAGATTAAGTATATCCCTCACAAAGAAGCAGGGAATAGCACACTTACATGGAGTTTTGAAGGATTAACTAAAAAAATATTCACATGCCTTTACTTCATTGAGAATACATAAGGCAAGAACTGACAGTGAGTTTGTTCTGAATACCATGCTTTCATATATTATTTTCACTTATTTCTCATTTTCAAATTGACAAACTGAGTTGACTTGATGTGATGTTTTTAGTTCCTGCACATCCTTCTTGACTAAAGAGCATTAAATGTCTAAATATTTAAATCAAATATCTAATATTTCCAATTATATATAATTTTCTATAAAAATCATTTGTACATTTGATACATTTTTAATCAAATTTAGAGTCCTTTCCAATCCATCCCCCCTACCCCCACCAGAGCTCATGCATTCTTCCATACATGTTAGGTCTTGTCTTGCATCTTTTTCTCAGTTATTTTTTTTTTTTTACTTTTTTGATGAAGAAGTTTACTATTTGTGTCTGTTCTTTGAACAATGTTTTCTTGTTCCCTTTAATTTTATATTCCGAAATATACATATATACACTCCACACATATATCAAATTTACAAAGTTCATTCAAAACATATTTAGGGACTCAGTTTAAAAGTAAACTTGCAGGCACATAAAAAGACATTCCTAAATTACATAGCAAGTTGATATAGTTTTAATGAACTTTTAAAAAATGAGATTTATTCTTTCCAATAAATCTTAGAACCGAGGTAAACAGGAATATAAACTTCAAGCTATATCTATGGCAGTATCATACAGTCAATGTGTTATTATCTTTACTGACAAATTACCCATTTTGACTTACAGATAAGGATTTTGTGCTAGGATCCACAAATGAGAGACAACATAAGTCATCTCTTTATCTGAGATTGTGTTACTTCCCTTAGCATAACAGCTTTTAGTTACATCCATTTACCTGCAAATTTCATGATGTCATCTTTCTTTAGCCCTGCATAGAACTCCATTGTGGAAATGTTCCACATTTTCATTAACCACTCATCAGTTGAGGAACACTTATGTTCCTTCAAGCTCTTCACGACTGTGAAAAGAACAGCAATAAACATGGTTGTGCACGTATCTCTAAGGTGAGTCCTTTGGGTACACACCCAAAAGTGATATGACTGGGTCAAATGGTAGGTCAAATTTTTTAGCCTTTTAAGAGTTCTCTGTTGGGGCTGGCCTTGGTGGCCCACGCCTTTAATCCTAGCCCTTGGGAGGCAGAGGCAGGTAGATCTTTGTGAGTTCAAGGCCTGCCTGGTCTACTGGTCTATGTAGCGAGTTGCAGGTGAATCTCTGTGAGTTCAAGGCCAGCCTGGCCTACAGAGTGATTTCCAGGCCAGCTGGGGCTATAGGGAGACCCTGTCTTAAAAAGCAAGAAAGCCTTAATCGAATATACACCCGTGTCCCTTTCCCATCAGAGTCCAAGTCACCAGCTCCAGAGAGAGTGGACTGTTTTACTTCTCATCCACCTGTGCCCCTTTTCTAAGCCTAGGGAACAACCTGCGGAAGAGGGGGCGTGGTAGAATGTAAAGGCTCCGATTGGGGTGAATGGTGAAACTACAGCGATGTAGTCTGGACACTCATTTGATCAACTTGATTGAACAAACAACATGTCACCCCCCACTGGATGGTGGGGCTGTGGGGGTTTGGACACAACAGCCTGTAGATTGGTTTTGCACGAAGGATGCTTGTACTCATGGATTATCACTTAAAAAGGAAAAAAAAAAAAAAAACAGAGAAAGATGCAAGACAGTTATGGCAGAATACATGATCTGGGATGGGGGGGGGGTGGGGGGGAAGGGAAAGGGAAAAATGCCTGATCTGAATTGGAAAATGATGTACGAAATGCACAAAGCATCAATAAAAAAAAATTAAAAAAAAAGAAAATTACTTTAATAGAAATTATAAAAAGAAATTTAACAGTATTGCTTATGTGAGAAGTTACAATGGTTTATATATATATAACTATAATATGAGAAATGTATACTTATAAAAATAATAAAGGGAATGTAAACATAATTATATTAAATACTATGTATCTGGAACATTATTTTTGTGTTAATTTAAAAATAAACTAGAATTTATGGGAAAAAAAAAGCAAGAAAGCAAGAAAGCAAGAAAGAAAGAAAGCAAGCAAGCAAGAAAGAAAGAAAGAAAGAAAGAAAGAAAGAAAGAAAGAAAGAAAGAAAGAAAGAAAGGTTAGTTTTCTGCACTGCTCTCCATAGAGGTTGCATGAGTTTGCAATCCCACTAGCAATGAATGAGTGTTCCTCTTTCCCCACAAACTCTCCAACATTTAGTATCATTTGTTTTCTTGATCGTAGCCAGTATTACCAGGGCAAGATGATATCTTAACATGATTTTGATTTTCACTTAATTACTAAGATATTTTTAAAGATGTTTCTTAACATCTTTAATCTTTCTTCATATGTCCATCTTTCATTGGGTCATTTGTTTTCTTGGTCTTTTGTTTTTTGAGTAATTTATACACTGTGGTTGTAAAGACTCTATGAGATGTGTCACTGGTGAAGATTTCCTCCTACTCCCTTTTGCTCTTTACTTCTTTGATTGTTTCTTTTGCTGTGCAAAAACCTCTGAGGTTAATGAAGTCCTACTTGTTGATTGTTGACCTAATTTCCTATGCAACTACTCTCAGGTTTAGAAAGTCTTTTCCAAACCCACAGAGCTCATGGGTCCCACCATCCAGCGGGGGAAGGGGGGGTCTCTTGTATGTTCAATCAAGTTGATCAAATGAGTGTCCAGTCTATATTGTTGTAGTTTCACCATTCACTCCAATCGCAGCCCTTACATTCTATGTGTGGGTTTGGGCACAACTGCTTGCAAATTGGTTTTACATGAAGGATGCTTGTACTCACAAATTATCACTTATTGTTAAAAAAATGAAAACAAAACAAAACAAAACAAAAAAACAGAGAAAGATGCAGAAAAGTTACAGCAGAATGCATGATCTGGGATGGGTTGGGGTGCGGTGAGGGGAAGGGAAAGGATATATGCCTGAACTGAATTGGAAAATGATGTATGAAATACACAAAGCATCAATAAAAAAAATAAAAAAATATAAAAAAGAAAGTCTTTTCCTTCACCTATGTGTTGTAGAGTACTGCCATTGTTTTCTTTGAACATTTTTCAGAGTTTCAGGTTTCACACTGAGGTCTTTGTTCCATTTAGAGTTGACTTTTGTACAAGGTAAAAGGTAGAGGTTTAGTTTTATCTTTCTACATGTGGTGATCCAGTTTTACCAGCACCATTTGCTGAAGATACTGCCTTTCCTCCACTAAGTGCTCTTGGCCCCTTTGTCAAACATCAGGTTGCTGAAATTGCATGTACTTAAGTTTGGGTCTTCAATTTTGTTCCATTGATGTACAGGTATATTTTTGTGCCAGTACCATGCTGTAATTATGACTATAGCTCTGTAATATAGTTTGAAATATGGTATAGTAACCCCCCTCCAATGCCCATTTCTCTTTTTACTCAGGGTTGCTTTAGCTATCTGAAATATTTTATGTTTCCATATGGATTTTAGGATTTTTTTTTTCAATTCTGTGAAGAAAGTCATGGGGATTTTGATTGGGATTGCATTGAATCTATATATTACTTTAGGTAGGATGGTCATTTTTACTATATTAATTCTTCCAATCCATGAGCATGGGAGTTCGTTCCAGTTTGTGGTATCTTCCTTAATCCTTCTTCAGAGATTTAAATTTTTCATTATAGATATGTTTAATGTCTTTGGTCAGGTTTGTTCTGAGATACTTTATTTATTTATTTTGAGGCTATTGTGAGTGGGAGGTTTTCCATAGACTCCTCCAATTGCTTCTTATTTGCATATGCTAAGGCTACTGATTTTTGTAAATTAATTTTGTAAACTGCCACTTTACTGAAACTGTTAATTTTTTTCTAGGACTTTTCTGGCAGATGTTTTGGCAGCCTTTAGGTATAATATCATATCATCTGAATAAAGGAATAGTTTGTCCTCCTCTAAAAAAATCTCTATCTAAGCCGTGTGTGGTAGTGTATACCTTTAATCCTAGCACTTGAGAACCAGGGACAGCTAGAGCTCTGTGATATGGAGGATAGCCTGGTCATGTACAAGGCCAGCTGAGGTTACAGAGAAATCCAGTCTCAAAAATATAATTAAAAAATATAATTAAAATTTCTATTATTTCACGCAAGTAGAACTGGAAATGTATATGATAAAAGCATCTCTCTCTCTCTCGCTCTCTTCTCTCCGCTCTCTCTATATAATATTATATAATATATAATATATATATATAGATAATATTTATTTGTTTATTTTCTATGTGTATGAATGTACTGTCTGCATGCAGGTTTGTGCACTCTTGTCGTGCAATGCTGCGGAGGTCAGAAGAGGGTGTCGGATTCCCCTGGAACTGGAGTTAAAGACGGTTCTCAGCCGCCATATGGGTGCTGAGGATCGAACCCGGGTCCTCTGCAAGAGCAGTCAGCGCTCTAGGCCATCTCTCCAGCCCCAATAGAAGCATATTTTAGAAATAGATCACATCATGAACACGGAGGGCAAACAGATACCTATTTTTGGCAAGTGTAAAAAGTATACAATGGCATAAAAATTACAGAGTTGTAGAAACCCATGAAAATAGGATATCCCATGAAAATAGGATATCGGCCGGGCGTGGTGGCGCACACCTTTAATCCTAGCACTTGGGAGGCAGAGGCAGGCGGATCTTTGTGAGTTCAAGGCCAGCCTGGTCTACAGAGTGAGTTCCCGGACAGCTGAGGCTACAGGGGGACACTGTCTCGAAAAGACAAAAAAAAAAAAAAGAAAAGAAAAGAAAATAGGATATCCACATGTAGATTATTACAACTAGAGCCCTTCTCCTCTCTATATATATGTAAATTAGTTCAAGGGAGCTTGAGAGAGGGTTCAGAACTTATGAGCACTAACTTCTCTTCAGAGGACTGGTGTTTGGGACCCAAAACACTCATGGTGTCTGTGTTCCTAGGTATTTGACACCCTCTTCTGACACACATGTAATTACATGCAGTAATACACAAATAATCTAAAAATTAAATAATTTTAAATTAATTAAAATACTGCAAGGACCTTAATGTAAGATGGAAACTTTGAATATACTATAGGGAACATTACTAGGTATATGCATAGGCAACAGCTTGACTTTCTGAATAAGAGTCCAGTGCAAAGGAAATAATTATAAGAATTGACAAATGAGATTGCAAAATATTTTGCAGTAAAAGAAACAATTACCAGAGTAAAGAGAAGTTGAGAGAGGAGAAACTATTTGCCACCTGTTTAATGACAAATAATTAATACAAATAATATTTAAAGAACTCAAAAAGTTAAAACAGCAAACCCCACAAAGAATCCAATCAATATAAAGTCAAATGAATTGAGCATACAGGTCTCAAAAGAATTACAAATGGCCAATAAATACATGAAACATGTTCAACATCCTCAGTCACAAGGATAGCAAACCAAGACCTTATTGAAGTTCTATCTCAATCTAATCAGAAAGACTATTATCAAGAAAATAAGTTTTTGCAAGGGCAGGCTAATAAAACCTTTCTATTTTATTGATGAGAGTGTAAATTAATGTATCCATAATGGAAATCCATATCAGATTCCACAAAAATTAAAATACAATCTCTATACTACCAATCTTGTATATGTCACTGAAAAAATATGAATCAGCACATAAAAGAGATACATGGATACTGATATTTATTTCAGTATTGTTCTTAGCAGCTATGTTGGTCCATCAGCACAGGGTTCATATCAATAGATGAATGGGTAAAGAAAATGTATACATGCATAGAAATCTATTATTCAGCCAAAAATAACACAATTGTGTCAAATAGATTAAACTAGAGACCATCATTGTAAGTGAAATAAGATTCAGAAAAAAATATTGCATATTCCCTCTCATATATAGAATTATATAGATTTAAAAACAACGTGAAAGTATAAGGTGACACTTTGGAAACAGTAAGGGAATACTTAGGGTTTAGAGTGGTGCAAAGGCATTAAAGAAAGTGATCATGATCGAACTATCCATTTGAAATGTACACTTGTGAAAATGGCATAGTTATACACATTTTGTGTAACTAACATATGATAACAAAAGATAAAGAAATTTTAATGTTTTATCACTGAGCTCTTTTGTTTTCACATTGCTATCTGATAACTATTCTTGATAACTATTCTTGGTATTCTGCCTTATCAACAATGTTTGTCTTAATTTAAAAGCCACCTAATATTCAGGGACATTTCCCGTTGTTTTCTTAGTATGGGAGAAGTCTTAATCAGATAACTATGCTTGGTAACATTCAGCATTGTCTCTGGTTTCCACAAATACTACAGATATATATGGACTTTGTTGGTCTTTTGTGTCTCACTAGTTTTATGTATGGATTTCCCCAAAAGCTTCTTGTTTGGCAACTGGTTGTCTTAAATAATCATTTGCAGTTATAAATAGAAATAATTTTAGAAAGCTATTGATCAGTTATGCTTACATGGGATATTTCCCCAAATACCTTGGTTTTCAAAATTCCATTTTGGGGATCTGAAAATGATATGTTATTGTTTATTTATTTTTCAAAAGCCCAGGAATATATAATTCAAAAGGTTAACATGCAAATTAAATAAAAATTATATTGAATCTCTCCTGCAAATTTAAGTTACTCATTAAATTGATATGAAAATGGCTGATTGGCTACTATTGTTTTAAGTCATTTCTCATATTTTATATTTAATGATCAAAGAAACCTAACAGAAACCCTTCCCTTAACAGTACTATTAAATACATAATTCAATTGACTGCTGTTTAAATTATGCACCAACGATCATCAGTAAAATCACAGAGGAATTGATAACCTGTATTTTGATTTAGATAGGATATATTTATTTTACAAAAGTGATAATTAGGTTCTCTTAATTTTTAAGAGGCGCTTGAGCCAAACACTAATTCTTGTTTTACCGGTTATCCCATAGCACTGTAAGGCAGGATTTGAAGTATGATACAATTTTAATTGCAAAAATTTATCATTATGACATCTAATTTCTAAGTACATGAAATGACAGGGTAGCACTGATGTGAGGTTCAGCCAGGGATCCTAATGTGGAGAATGACATTAAAAACAAAGGCTACTGCCTTCTATTCATTTTCCTTCCTATGATGCATAAAATATTTTTCTACAGATATGTGAAGCACTACTTCATTACCTGTTCTATCTTTATGTTAAAAAACAAACAAATAAAAACTAATTCTATGAGTAAGACTAAAACTCTCACATCAAATTTGATATTTCATAGATACTTGGTGACATGACATCATATATGAATTATACATGAATAAACTGATATACATATATAATCATATTGCTTAATTTTTTCCTATTGGTAAATGATAATGAACATATATTATATATATACTTTTTTAAAATTAATTTTATTTCTTTCTGTATGTGTATGAATGTACTGTCTGCATGCAAGTCTGTGCACCCGTGTCATGAAATGCTGCGGAGGTCAGAAGAGGGTGTCGGATTCCCCTGGAACTGGAGTTCTCCTGGAACTGGAGTTTCAGACAGTTCTCAGCTGCCATGTGGGTGCTGGGGATCAAACCCGGGTCCTCTGTAAGAGTGGTCGACACTCTTAACCACTAGGCCATCTCTCCAGCCCTATATATATATACTTTTATAAAAACTTTTTTTTACTTTCTACTTAATGTCCTGAATCAAAACATATTTTAGAATAATATAGATTATTATACAGATAAGGAAAGCTAATGTTGATAAACTATTTCTCATTATTAAATTCTTACTCATTACTGATTTTATCATTACAATTAACAGTAGGTCCACAAATTAGGCTCTAGTATGTCATATTATTTTTACATTTTATAGCATTATTACACTAAAATTGCAGATGAGGTTACTCAAACCATTTAAATCTTAAAATGGTTTCAAATAAATAAATTGAAATTTAAAAAGAAGCCTAAAATATTCAGTTATAAAAATAATACAAAATTAATAAAATTTAAAATTAGATTCTTGTTAGAACTTCATCAGATACAACTGTTGCTATAATACCATGAAACTAACATTTAAAATAATCAAATTCAAGCTTCAAATCTTTTCTTACATAGTAGATTGAACATCAGAATTGATGGCTTGAGAATCAGATTTTCAAGGCTACAAAACCCACAAAATCCAAACCTTTAATTAACATCAAAGAACAAATTAAACTGCATAAATCTGAATGGTTTTAGAAGACAACAAAGATTCCAGATCAGTAAAATTCTTTATATTTTCTGAAAATATGCATCGATATTAAAATTACTATAATGCAACAAGTAAAGCAATATGATTCAATTCACAGCATTATCTAATGGGTAGCTTAAAATGTTTCAGATAATAATTATATAGAAGATAGATGTCCTTTCCTGCTGCTTGCTGTACACAAAGTTCACCCCCAATTGATGTGATTACTCAGAGAACACAGTTTAAAGGGAATTTTTCTGAATTAGTGATTTTTTTCCAACTTTGAATAAAATTAATAATTAAATCTCACCATAAAAATAAGTAACATTTCCTCATTCATAACATACATGAACTTATAAAGTGTGGGGTCATGCAAACTTTCATTTATCTAGTCCTCTTCTAGACAGAGATAGAGTTCCAGGGGAATCCGACGCCGTCTTCTGACCTCTGCGGCATCGCACGACACGGGTGCACAAACTTGCATGCAGACAGTACATTCATACACATACAGAAATAAATAAAAAAATTTAAAAAAAGAAATTAAAAGTTAAATTCTCACTAAGAAATGCTGGCCATTTTTAGCCTGATGTGTTTCATATGATCCATGGTACACCATTTCACAATTGCAGCAGTACTACAGTAGTTATGCTAATCAGTAAAAAATAGTAAGACATGCTGAACTTTCATTTTTTTACATGTTTCTATACTCAATGTATTGTAACTTATTCTTTATTTTATGTGTATGAGTGTTTTGCCTGTATGTATGTAAGTGCACCTGTCATGAAATTCCTGTGGAGGCCAGAAGAGGGCGTGGGATCCCCCGGAAATGGAATTACAGATGGTTGCTAGCCACCATGTGGGTGCTGGGAACTGAACCTAGGTTCTCCTCAAGAACAGCCAGTGCTATTAACTGCTGAACCATCTCTTCACCCCCCTCCTTAAATTTTTTAAATAATTGGTTCATTCTGTATATATTGAAACATATACTGTTTATGTTAGTTATGTTTACTTTCATATGCTAAAATATTATTAAAATACTTTACAATTTTGTGGGACCTTCTTTTTTTCTATTTAGAGTGGACACCAGACAATAAATATGCTTTGTACATCTGATAGTAAATTTAATTTGTTGGAATATAGTAGTTATCAGAGAAAATATTTTCTAGTGAGACTTGTGCATTATTGGGTTCGTTATTAAGTAAGTATTATGTTGTGGAAGGAATCTTTCATTATAAGCTAGACAACTGAAGAAACAATGTGCTCTATTTTTATTTCTGTTTCAATAAAATATTCTGACACAAAGCAACTTAAAGAATAAATGGTTTATTTGGCTTACAATTCCAAGTTATATCTATCATTTCTGGGAAGTCAAGGCAGGAAATCAAGTGTCTAGTCACATCACATCTGTAATGAAGAACAAAAGAGCACAAACATGTCCTTCCTGGCTGACTTGTTTACACTCAGCTAGCTTTCTCGTCTCTTTCACTATCCAGGATCTCTTTATTAGGGAAGGTACAACCCACAACGGACTGAGTCATTCTACACCAATTAACAACCAAGGCAATACTCCATACATTTGCCTACAGACCGACTTGATGTAGTAGTAATTTCTTATTAAGACCATTTTCCCAAGTTACACTAGGTTTTGTCAAGTAGACAGTTAATGCTAACTAGCACACACGGGGGAATGTCAGAGCAGAAATAACTCAATAATGTTCATGTGATTTCTGTTTTAGGAGTAATTATAATCTTGCAGTGCTTTTAATTTTAATGATGATACATATGAAACAGACTTGGTGAGATGGTGAGATGGTGAGATGGGTAAAGGTACTTGCTGCCAAACCTAGTGCCCAAGTTTGATCCCTGGGCCCAAATCCCACATGGCAGGAGGAGACAACTGTCTCCTACAAATTATCTTCTGACTTCTACATGTGCATAACGGCATGAACTTTTGTCCCCAAACACATATTGAAAAAATTGGCAATTTGTCTTTAAGAAACAGATTGTAGCACCCACTTCTAACTAGATATTTGTACTGTGGAAGTTTACGATCAACAGAAAAATTTCCACTCCTAAAGACTTTCATTTTTGATAACAACTACCAGATTAAAGCACATTAGAGACTTAGAGAGGTTAATAGCTTGCCCTAGAACAGGTCTTGATGGAAGAAGTCTGATTCGGAGCTGTCTTTCATCTTTCATATTATTCTGTTGCTCCATCCTTGCCCACAGCTCTCAGCTCAGGAAACATTCTATTCCCATAGTACCATATTTTTCATTAGCTACAGATTTCTATTGAAATTAATTATAATTATATAAAATTTAAAAAAATTAATTTTCTCATTTTGTAAGCATTAATTTGTTAGCCACATTTGGAAATTTGCTACTTTATGGTACATAACAAAGAGAATACTCCTTCCTCTTGGGACATTCTACTGAACAGTCATGCCACAGAAAGTAAAAGAGAATAAAATGGAGTGTCTTCACACTGTAGACATGCTTTTGGGCACAAATCATATTAATCATAATTCAAGAAATACTTCCTCAATGCTGTCCTGCTATAGCCAAAGGGTAAATATTTGTAGAAAGAAAATATTTACCAAGGGAAGACAGGTATGTAGAGATAATTTAGAATAGCTCATATTTCCACACAATGTTTTGAGTATACAAGTAGAATAAAACAAACTAATGAATATTTGAACTGACAGAACTTTTGAAAAAGAACCTTGAATCTTTTAGTAAAACTTAATCAACTAATAGATGCTTACAAATGATGGCTCACAGCTTATAACCTTGATTATTTTTAAATCCATAGCTGAATTGCAGCTATGCTAGAATGAGTTCATAGATCTGTTATTTTTAAATCAAATCTGTACTGCATTACTAGCATTTTATGCATGCATTTTATTTTATTGTCAACTTATCATTCATCACATATTCTAATATTATACAAATATCATAGCAAAAGTTCTTCCTGAAAAGTAAATGTAAGACCTCTTGATTAAGGTTTCAATTTTTTATACTTACAACCAATTTCCTATTTCATTAACTGTAGCCATAACTGGACAAACTGTCTTCAACATTCTCAGAAAGGGCACAACACAAGAAACCAGAGAGAGTAGGACATTTGGTACATGATGTACTTGTTAAGTTACTGGACCCAAGGGCAGGTTTCCACAGATATAATTAATTACAATCAAGATATTTTCCAGGTAAGTATCATAAGGCAGTGTGTAAAACAGACAAAAAGTCTTTCTGGTGTAGGGAGGGACTGAATGTTCTGATATATTTACCAGTTTCTTCATGTTGAGATTTGAGAGCATAGGTGATAACTAAGCAACTTTCTTTCACTGCATCTGGCTTCCTGAGGAACAAAGATCTCCATTTTCTAAATGCCCTAAGGAAGCATGTTTCTTCAATGAGCTTTAACTAAGGGGTGTGTTGGCTTTACACCTTATCTTTCTTCTGAAGTTATGCTTCCTCTCCTGGGAATGGGACATGTAGGTCTTTTTGCATCTTAGGAGTAAGAAAGAACATTGAGCCTCTAAGTACTGTGTGATTGTAAGATGCTGTCACAATGCTGGACTTACTTCCGTTTGTTTCTGAAAGATGCTACAGTTATTCAATAAAATATCCTCAGAAAATGTCTCCCCTTCAGGATTCCCAAGTATGAACTATGTTAAGATGGCTGTGATGTATGGTCCAAGTACATCATTTTACTAGCTATTACTGAAAACATGTGGACTAGTGGAGAAAGAATGATTCTATTCTCTGGAAATCTCATGTGCTGGCTCCTAGCCTAAGGCTCATTTTATTATAGTCACTCAATTCACTAATTCACTGTAGAGAGGAAGAAAAGAAAAATTCTCATCTCCTCCTCATTCCAGTCCATAAATTCACTTACCAGTTTTCTAAAGCTGAGAATAAATTCCAGAAAAACTTGATGAAATGACAGCTATAACTCTTTGATCCCATAACCAATTTCCTGTTTTAAAATACATATATATATTACTAATTTATCTAGAGACATAAATGGAGCATTGTGCTTTTCCTTCTAGTCAATGCTTGCTGTTGGACATGACAAACAAATGTTTATTTTTAGTAACACTGATTAAAATATCATTTCTACAAATTGTAGACATAATCTAAAAAGTGACTCTTTCATAAGAAACTACCACTATTCTCACCAATTCTGTGATTCATATGAAGTACTCAACAAGTTACCTTTGATCTAATAATTTCCAAGCAGCCTATCCATAAGCTGGGAGAGTTCTTATAGTATTTTCCTCCAAATATCAGACTATGTTTGAATAGTTACTTCAGTTTCTGAAGTAACCTGGTTGACCCCATTTAAACATGACTAATATCTTTCACTGAGTAGTTGAAGAATGCTGAGCTACAGATATGTCAGAGAAAGAACTCAGAGTGAATATGACTTTTGTCTTGGTCAAGTCAAACGTTAGGGCCAATGATGCATAAACATGATGATGAAGACCTAAAAGGAAGGGATGAGACAACATGTATGTGGCAAAGGACATCGAAAGATAAGAGGAAGCTCTGCAAGATAAAACAGCATTTGCACCGAGAGTAACAAAGACAAGCTTCAGGCTTGTCCTTGTGGGAAAAACAAATTTCATTCACAACAGAGTCCCAAAATATTGTCAGAAGGGACAATAAACATGGGGGAATAGTTATGTCTAAACAAGTTGCATCCAAAGCTCCAGTGAATGAACAGGAATCTATTTGAATATGAAGTAGGGAGAAATGCAGTCAATGCCCTGACACAAAGGTAAGCTAAAACCAAAACAGAATCAGGAAAACAAAATAGTTTCCTAAGCTTCTTTTGGGTGAAAAGTGCTGTGGTTGACAGTTTCCTGCTTTATAGTTTAAAGTCAGTAACAAAACTGTGACATCAAATTTTCTTCACAATTTTCAAGATAAAGCATCTGAGTTTCAGAGACACTCGGGCTGTTTGGAATAGAATAGCATTTAAACTGAGATATTTTGTCTGATTCCACATCCTTGCTCTTCAACCTTGACTGATCTTATTATAGGTGATCTGCCCATTTTGATATTAGGTTATTTAGCAGAGCACTACTGAATCATACAAAGAAGCCTAAGAATTTTAGTTACTAAAAATATCAAGACATTTTAATATATTATTTTAATTCATAACATGTTTATTTGAAAGCCAGGGTGATTCAATGGCAATCTTCACATTCTCAAACTTTACATCACCACTCTGTGGTTAAGTGTCCTACACTTTACTTTTATTCTATTAGAATTCAGTAAGCTTAATCTTTCCTTTATATTATTATTTATAGTTTCTGCAAAACTTCAATATTTACTTTTTGTTAAATTTTGTTTGTATCACAAATGATGATCTAATCAAGGTGATTCTGTACAGAGCTAGTCTAATGATTACAT
Organism: Rhizomys pruinosus; assembly: GCA_009823505.1. NCBI lineage: Eukaryota > Metazoa > Chordata > Mammalia > Rodentia > Spalacidae > Rhizomys > Rhizomys pruinosus. Next base: position 836,913 of record VZQC01003312.1, read on the forward strand.
TACTCATAAAATACATGAATGTGCTGGTTTGAAAATATGTCAAGGACTTAGCTAATTTTTAGAAAACATAAAATATACTTAAATATTTTTAAATATTTTAAATTTTAAATTTCACCTACTTAAATGAGATATTCTCATAATATAAAATAAAAATTTAGAATAACCATATCTACACACGCATGAAGTTTTCACCTATATTTCTGTAACAAGACATTATAAAGAGAAATTAATAAATCAAATGCACACAAACTGAGGTGCTATTATTCCCTTATACCTAGTCTATAACATGTATATGAAATTATATTCTCCAACTACACTAAGGGATGAGGAGAATTTATAAATTACAGGAGAAAGAAAATGGCTATAATTTTCTGATAAGATTTTCTAAAAGACCTATCAATCTAGGAACTCCACAGGTTATTGTCTTAAGGATAAATAATAACTATAAAATGTTAACTTTAATTTGGGGTAGAAATGCTTGGAGAAGAAAGAGCTTATTAGACATCATATCTGGGAATGATTTATAAGAATTTTAGCATGAATTCCAGAAGAAATTGATCCATCCTTGAAGAGGCTCCCTGGTCACTTTACCTCTGCCCTACACAGAAAAGTATAAGCTTTGGCTTACAGACATCCAGAGAATTCCAAGAGTGGGCAGTCTATTCTAAATCTAGAAGCCTGCCCTGTGGGGCCCAGTATTCCATTTGGCTGAAGCAATAAGGGAACAGGCTTTTGCTCCATAACGTGCAAAGGCGGGGGAGTCAGGCTTGCCTCTGCTTGTGGATGGGCAGTCGACTCCCAGCCTAAGATTTGTATGTTGATCATCTCTCTAGGCAATGCTGTATGTACTAATATCTTAATTCTAAATTGCATTTCTAATACAACTTAGTAGTTTGATGCACTGAGGCATTTGTCAACCATATTTTTGTGTTTTTGTTTTTTTTTAATATATACATTTAGACTATAACTGGAAAAGCTTCACAGTCCTGTACTTAATATACATTTGTTTTTTTAAGCATCATCTTGCTTTGTATAACCATGAACAACATAAAAGAAAGATCTTTCCAACCCACAAAAATGACATAAGCTGAAGTAAGTTGCCATGTTTGTTATTTTAACCAGGTTACCTGGAACATTTAGCTCTCCAAAATAGGAAAAAAAAAACAAAAAGCCCTCTTTCCAATCTCCTCTTTAAATAAATAGATTTCTTCAATTTGCCACATACATTCTGTGCTGGATAGCTTTAGTGTAAACTTGACACACCTGGGTTGAGGGAGCCTCAATTAGGGTATTGGGCTCCATTGGACTGGCCTGTGGCCACATCTGTGGAGTATTGTCTTGATTGTTGAGCAATGTGGGAGGGCCCAGCCCACAATGAGTGGTGCCACTCTGGGGAGCAAGCCAGTGGGAAGCATTCCTCCATGGCCTTGCATCAGCTCCTGCCTCCGTGTTCCTGCCCTGAGTTCCTGCCTTGGGTTCCCTGAGTGATAACTATGACCCAGGAGATGTAAGCTGAATAAACCCTTTCCTCCCCAAGTTGGTGTTGGTCAGAGTGTTTTGTCACAGCAATGGAAAAGAAACATTTTGTGATTCTTAACAAAAATGTAATAGTTTTACTGTGTAATTTTTGTTATGTTTTGTTTTGAGCCAGGTTTTCACTATGTTTCCCTGGTTGGCCTGTAACTTGCTATGTAAACCAGGATGGCCTAGAACACACAGAGATGAATCTGCCATGCAATTGCTGAGATTAAGGCAGGTGCCATGACTCCTATCAATACTCTCTAATTTCTTATTATCAGAATTTCAGTTATCAGTTTAAATTTCAATGATTCTAGAGTATTATGGAAATATTTTTATAATTATGAACTTCCTAATTAATTGAATGTCTGAAAAAACATGCAAATTGTCCTGATTTCCACCATATATATAATTACATATTTCTTCAATTCACATTTTAAAAAGAAATTAAATACTAACCTTCGAATGAACACAGATACTCCAAGGAATCAACTCTTAATCTTTAATTAATTATTCATCTCTGCACTAAACCAGAAAAAGCATAGAACTGTCCAAGTAGCAGGGTATCTTTGAGATAATAGTTTTATATTTTGATGTGTGAAAAATCAAATAATTGTCATAATAGTAATTAATACATGGCATGAACTCAGCTATTAAAGTATATTTAAATGTTGCATAATCCTGATTAAAAACCCTTTGGTTATGGGCTCAAAAAATAGCTCACCATTAACAGCCCTGGCTGCTCTTCCAGTGGACCTGAGTTCTCTTCCCAGAACCTACATGGCAGCTAATACCTACTCCAAATTCTGCACCTACCCAGGCATTGCCCCTGCACATATTCAGTGTACCTACATATCCACAGGTGTACTTACATACATGCAGGTAAAACACTCATACACATGAGATAAAAATAAAAGTTAAAAAACCAAAAACTTGGGATATTTCAAAAGACTTGATGTTAAACGTGAAAATAAAATATGAGAACTCTTTAACGACCATTTTATATATGGAAAATCATTCAACTACCTCAGTCCATACAATAAGATGAGGGTTATATTAGTATAAAAACTTTGAAAAGAAATTTATTCATATTTTCCTTATCAGAAGTCACAAAAGACATGCAATGCTTACTATGCAAGTTTCAGCTGGATTTTATTATTTTTAGATTCCAATCTTGATCATCCAGAATATTTTCTACCCTTTCATTTACAAAATTCTTTCTGATGTCATTATTTATATATAAGTAGCAATCTGCTCAATAACTTAATTATTCAATAGGAAAACTACCTTAGAAAGGAAAGAGTAATAAGAATGGTGCTATAGGAATCAATAAACTGTCAACAATTTACACTTGCCATTATTTCATCAAGTCTGCAGCAATCATGTCCTAAATAAGGGATATAGTGCTCATTTCTCTACTCAAAATTTTCCAATTTTATCTCACATGTCTGGATAACTATGAAAAGCACAAAGCACAGACCCTCTAGTGTATCCACTATCAACATAAAAAAAATCTGTCTGGGGCTGGAGAGATGGCCTAGCAGTTAAGAGCACCGACTACTCTTGAAGAAGACCCGGGTTCGATCCCCAGCACCCACATGGCGGCTGAGAACCGTCTGAAACTCCAATTCCAGGAGAACTCCAGTTCCAGGGGAATCCAACACCCTCTTCTGACCTCCGCGGCATTGCACGACACGGGTGCACAAACCTGCATGCAGACAGTACATTCATACACATACGAAATAAATTTTAAAAAATCTGTCTGAATAAGCTGGCAATATTAATCATGTTTAAGGCAATTCCGGTAAAATATTAATTTTTTTCATGGTCCAGAAGCATCACTGAGTAGCCTTAAAATAGAACCATGTATGTGTACATAAAATGACGATAGAAGTAAAGCTGTCCACAGAAATAAGACTAACATGAGAGGCAGAGGTGAGAGAGGGGGTATAAGAGAGTAGCTGGGGTTTATGCCGAGTGTGTAATATCTACTTGTAAAAATTCTTTATGGAACAGTATCATATACAATGAATACTTACTATGAAAACTTAAAATAAAAACACAAATAAGCCAGAGTGGTGCCACATTCCTTTAATCCCAGCACTCAGGAGCCAGAAGCAAGCGGATCTCACTGAGTTCAAGGCCACCCAGGTCTACATAGTGAATTCCACACCAGCTGGGGGTACACGGAGACACTGTCTCAAAAAACCAACCGAACCAAACCAAACCAAACAAAAAATCCACAAACAAATCCTAAAAAATGATATTGCTATATATTTTAATATATAAATATATAATATTAATTTTGGATAAATTAACTGTGAACTCTCAAATCCAGTGCTATGTTTGAATTTCTTATTGGCACATTTTAGCTATAGGTATATGCTGCAAAATTCATGATTATTTAAAAAGCCTTCCATCAGACTCTACGAATTATATCAAATATGAACTGGAAGAAATACCAATTTCTGGAAAGTTTTCTTGTGGCCAGATGACAATTCTAGTTTACTGGTATCTTGTCTCTATAAAACTAAGAAAATGTCATGGAATACACAGAAGATACTGAAAGAAATACCAATTTCTGGAAAGTTTTCTTGTGGCCAGATGACAATTCTGGTTTACTGGTATCTTGTCTCTATAAAACTAAGAAAATATCATGTAATACACAGAATAATTCTGGGAATTACTGATATTTGGTGAGCTAGTAATTAAAAGAAATTAAAATTCAGTATATTATATGCATTCTCCAAATTAAGGTGATTGTGCACAAATGTAATGATCAGTTGAGGTAGATGTGATATCTTGGGCACCACTGAGCTCTAACTGGGACTAGGGCTGTGGTGTTATTGCTGAGGTTTGATAATATGGTCGGCTATTCACCTGAGACCACCGAACAACATTCTTAAATCTGTGTGCTATCTCACGTTCCAGTCACTGAGCATTACTGGAGAGTGTACTTCTGTGGAGCAGAGATACAATATTCTGCTATCTTTCCAAATAGTGCTTACAAAATCTGTAAATAAAAGTAAAAACAACCTGGGGCATCATTTCCCTTCAAATGAAAAAAGTAGCATACTTTAGATATTGTGGAGGTTTCCTTTTTGCTACACACCACAAGTAAAGAGCATGCACACTGTGAACATGACATTGCGTAGATGAATGTGTATGTGAAATTTTTTCACACTTTTAATACCTGTCAGGTTTTTTAATCCAAGTTCTTGTAGTCCGAAGTTCCCGTCTTTTCTGTAGTTTAGGAATATTGCCAAGGCATACCGATCTTCATACAGTTTTGTCCCACGGATGATGCGTAAATTCTCCAGAGGCAGATAACGAAACTGGTTGAGAGCCACCAGCACATAGCCTGTGACTTCACGAATAGACTGAAAAAGCACAAATAATTTTCATTGTCAAAAATTGAAGTAAACTATTCACCTTTTGCATATAGTCATTTAGGTAAAATGAGTTATTTAATTTTCAGCTCTTAATTTAATATATTAATTCTCACACAATAGTCATATTCATAATAGATTAACAAAAGTGGATCACAAAAGGTTAGAATCTCATTTGAAGTACAAGTGGTATTTCTTTTTTAAAGTCATGAATATGCATATAATTAAATAATGGATTTAATTTTATGAGACATTCCTTATACCTGAGATGTGAATACAGTTAGAATAAAGGTCTCATTCATTGGTAGACTACAATAAGATAAAACACAGAACCATCAACCAAGCTACACGAGAACCCACGTTGACAAGTCAATCATAATAGAAAGATTCTTCATTCATTTGTAAGATTTGGAAAAGATTTGAAATGTCTATATGGATGGTTAGTACAATATTTATCAAACAGTACCCCTAAATCTCAATGGCTAAAAACTTTATAAAATGTATTGAAATCTATTTATTGTTTCTAAATTCTTTACTACAAATTTATCTTTACTTATCATTTAAATTTATTTATCATCTATACAATGAATTCATGAGTCCTGAGACATTTTAATATAAAACAGTGTTTTAGTTTTATAATAAAACTGTTTGAATAATTAGACCTTTCCATTCCTAAAGATAAAATAAATGTAATCTTATACTTTATTTTGCTCAATTAATTGTTCAGAAGATCAAAGTGGTAAAGACAACATGAAATTTAACATTTTAATACTAATGTTGTACACTGTTTTACTTAACATTTTGGAAAGTAACTGCCTCAGACATCAACTCAAGAAAACATTTTTTTTGTTGCTAATGTAATCGGTTTTTGTAATGGTAGTCAGCAAATAAAGGGATGCTTATTATTAAAAAAAAAAAAAAAAGGTTTTGAACTTCATCTAAAAAACCACAGTTTTCCAGCAAAGTAGTCATCATAACTGCTAAGAAAATACATATTAAAAATTTAGAAACCATTAGAAATGCAAATTCATTAAGTATTTTGTTTTATTTCAATAATAATTCATCTTACTTTATCTTAATTTCTTATGTCCCAATCAAAAAAAATCTTTATTTTCTTTGTTTTGTGATCTCCAAACTTTCATTTCTATACTCTTTCATAAACTCCAATCTCATATTCAACTGTGAACTCAATATCAATATGCTTACATAAATATCAAATATCATTTCCATATAATTACATATGAACTCTTATCTTTCTCATCTCTCCAGAAGCTTAAGTCATGTCTTTGAAGGTGAACATATCCTTTCTGGTATCCAGTCCCAAATATCCATGTCATTTTTGGACTATTCCTTTATACAACAAATGGCAGACTGTTCTCTCTGCTACCACACTTCTGTCTTTCATTACTCACTATTCTTTCTCATGTACATTATTATAGACTCTTTTAACAAGAGGTAATGTGTCCCACAAGGTACACATTAATCTATGAAGGATGTCTGAAGGGAGATATAGGAGCTAGAAATCTGGGTTAAAGTACCCATTCGCTTGCATGCAAAACCTTTCCCAAAGTAATTGAACTGGATGGAACAAAGTCTTAAAGTGAAAGACCATTTCTTCTCATAGGATTGTGTATCTACGGAGTTGAAAAATTCTAAACTTGTGACTGCTTCTCTAGATTTATAAAAGTTATATTGCATAAATGGGATAGTAAACAATTAAATACTCCTTTTTGTTTATAATAAATAATGAGACACAAAATATATAGGACTCCATTTGTATTCAAGTGCCAGATCTGATATGTTTTGGGGAATAAGCCTGTTGGTAATAATTGCCCAGAAGATTAGAATGCTAAGGGAGGAGAGAATGACTTGAACAGACAAGGGGTTTCTGAAAGGATCCATATCTGGCATCAGACTCAGAACTCTTAGCCATTACAAATATTTCTGACATCCCAAGAGCCCTGGGTAGGACATAAACTCAAAAAGAAAAGAAAAAGGAAAATAAAAGATGGTAGTGCCATGCATGGTCACTCCACCATAACTAGCAAGAAATTGCACCCAACCAAAGAGTCAAGACCCAGAACTCTGCAATCCCTCTATCATTTACCTCTAAGTTTTTTAAAGACAGGCCAAAATATTCTTTGAAATCACATGGTCTAAAAATAATATTAACTTCTTCATTATAAAACAATTTATTGTTTAGCTTATATGCAATGATTGACAAATGTGTTTGGTTATAATGAGTGCCAATGTGATAGTTGAAGATTTTGCAATGGAATCAGTCTTTTCTCTAGATTTGTCAGGACATCATCTTTCTGCCTGATACTCCTCCAATCCCATTTGGGAGTGATTCATCTCATCAAAAGCTGAAAAGCCCAATGATTTATTCCAGCATGTAAGGGGAACATTAAGTATATTAAAAGAAAGGTTACAGATGAAGCAAATCCAGGGAAAAGGGCAAAATGGTAGTGAACAAAGAAATAATTCTATTAGTAATCATGTGCACTTTTTAGGGGGAGAACTTTCTTGCTATCAATTGATAGAGATGTGTCACTTGTTAGGACTTTGGGACATATATTAGTAGATGGTAGAAATAATCTATAAATAGAAAGGATTATTTATCCTTTTAGCCAGACAATAAAATAAATACCAAGAAATAAATTATTGCAAATCCATCAATGAATGATTTGTTCAAATTCTTTCTTTCTAGGGGGGCTTTATGGAAATAAGTGATCTTTTAAAATTCATGGGAGATAAACACAATTCTAAAACTAAATTCAATACACAACACCTTGATTTCAATCTGTTTAATACCTTCTAGTCTTTATAATCCCTTTTTACAGTTATTCTGAAACTATTTCCATGAAGAAATATTCTCAATTATCTCTAAAGATACCTCTGATATGGATCACATGATAACACAGATTGCAAGTAAAATTACAGGAAAGAGCTTAATAGCATTAGGATTTCTTAATATCTAAAAAAGAGTCAATATATGGTGCTAATATCAACCCATCTGGATAAAAAGATGTGTATCCAAACGTAAATTAAGTGTTAAACTATCTGATAAACCACATAGTCATATCAGTTAATCATCATTCCTATCTCTAAGTCATTAGCAAGAATCTCATTAACAGGAGTCTTTTACTGTTTCAGTACTGTTTCTATTTATGAAGATAGATAAAATGTTTAAATCTATGGGCTATGATTGCTAAGAAATGCTGACTTCCCTTCCTCAAATCTAGACTTAGTCCTTACTAGCTATTTAAGCTTGGTCAAGTTGTTAAACCTCAATGCCTTTAGTCTTTTTTATTTTTTTATTTTTGTAATGCTTTTATTGATGTTTTGTGTATTTCAGAAATCATTTCTCAGTTCAATTTAGACATATTCCCCTTTCCCTTCCTACCACCCAACCCCAGATCATGCATTCTGCCATAACTGTCCTGAATCTTTCTCTCAGTCTGTTTTTCTGTTTAGGAATTCACATTTTCCTCCTTGAATTTTATATTACTCTAAAATATGAATACATACTTTCCACTCATAAACAGTAATTACAGAGTCTGAAGGTAATATTTGAATATCTCTATTGTGGTAAGTACTGTGAGATACAGAATTTCTCTGGCACATTGTATTTAATAAATGCTAACGAATACAAATATTATTTCAGAAAATAGTCAGAGAGTCAAACTGTCCTTGAGAATTTTGGTAAATTAAAATACTCAATATCTGTGCTGGATAGCTTTACTTGTCAATTTAGCACCCCTAGGAAGAGGGAACCTCAGTTGGGGAATTTCTTCTACTGGATTGTCCTTGTGGATATCTAGAGGAGTCATTTTCTTGACTGTTGAGTGATGTGGGAGGGCCCAGGACACTGTGGGTGATTCCAAACCAAGCAGGTGTTCTTAGTTTTATAAGTAGGTTGAGCATAGTCCTGAGGAGCAAGATGGTAAGCAGCACTCCTCCATGGTCTCTGCTTCATGTTCCTGCCCTGAGTTCCCTTGATGATGAACTCTGCCATAAGACAAATAAGCCCTTCTCCTGCCCCAAGTTGGTTTTGTTCAATGATTCTATCACAGCAATAGAAAGTAACTAAGACAATATCATTTTATAAGAACTGTTGTTTTGGATCTCTCTGTTATATAACCTTCATTATACTTATATCTTACTTTTGTAATTTGGCATTCGTTTCTAAAATTTAGAAGTGTCTGATATTTGTATGCATATTATAGCTTTTAGTGCAGACCCTTGTGTTGAGCAGACATTCAATAGTAGCTACTGAATAGAGTGGAATTGAAAACTAGAAAACAATGCATTTCAAATCTTTTAAGATATTACGTTCCATGCAAAATGATTTTATGAGTTTGCTGCTAATAGAAAATATTTTTTCGAGCAAAACAGTCATGATTTTTGTCCACAGACCACAATAACAAACAGACAACATCAGAAAGCATATCACAAATAAAGCCTGCCTGCTGCATAAGGAGAGGGAAAGGAGACCTAGAAATGCATCTTATTTCACACAGAGTTCGTGTCTCTTCAATAAGAGTGATCGATTTCCATTGCCAACATGTGATCCACAGTACTTTGTTCAAGAACTCAATGAAGCCAGGTGTAGTGGTGCACGTCTTTAATCCCAGTACTCTGGAGGCAGAGATAGGCAGATCTCTGTGAGTTCAAGGCCAGCCTGGTCTACATAGTGAGTTCTGGGCCAGCCAGAGCTACAGGGAGACTTTCTCAAAACGCACATACAAAAAAGTGATTGAAATTGAAGATCATTAAAGCCTTAAAAGTCTGACCACTCTCCTAAACAATGAGACAGGTTTCCTCATGCCATTTTGTGAATTAAAACAAGAGTTAGATATGGAAAACCTGCTGGTTCCTTGGGCTCTCCTTTTATAAAATTATGTTATTTATTATTTTCATTTTATGTGATGAGTGTATTGCTTGCATGCATGTTAGTGCACCCATGTCATGCAATTCCTGTGCATCAGAAGTAGGTGTCAGATCCACTGGAATGGAGTTGCAGACAGTTGTTAGCTGCCATGTGGGTACTGGGAATCAAAGCAATGTCATCTGCGGAGTAGCCAGTGTTCTTAACCACTGGGCAATCTCTCCAGCCTCAGGGCTCTCCTTTTACCTGGAGAGTATTCAAAAAAGTTTGCCTTTTATTTTTAAATGTATAAATGATTTCACAGCTCTTTTAATAATGATAATTCTGTATGAGCAAACTCCTTTACTGATCCTTCCTTCCTGTGTTCCTTTGCAGCTTCCCTTCCTTGCTTCTTCTTGCCTACCCAACCCTCCCACTCAATTCCTCCCCTTCTCTTCTCTTCCTTTCCCTTCCTTTTCCGTTTTTCTTTTCCTCTTTCATTTGCTCTTTCTCAGGTAATTTTCTGAAAACCAGTGTTTAGTGAAAATGTAGCCTTAAGATTTAAGTGATTATTGTATATCACAAACTTTGAATATTTAATCAATACTAAGACAAATCTTAATGCAGATGAAAAGCAATTATAGATGTGTATAATCTTGAATGTGTAGAACTCTGATTCCTAGATTTTTCTTCTTGAATTATTCATCAAATCCATGCTTGTTAGTTTATTTTCATATAAGCATCTCTTGGAAAGGCATGCTATCGACAATTCATTTTGTTAAAAATATCTGTAACTAGTGAATTCTATGGCTGAGTTATATTCAATCTGAGTCATGCTATGGCTGTGCCTTAGGTACTCAGAACTAATTATAAATTACCCACTATTAAGCCTCATAAATACTGAGTCAGGACATACATAAATATAATAGTGATTAATTTGATCATTAGACTCAAAGTTAAGTAACTCCATGACATCAGAGAGAAGACTAGAAAACAGAAAACTCTAGTGACAGATTGAGGGGTTAGGAAATTCTCCCTGCAGTAGTAAGTGTTGAATTCAGTCTTTTGCCAATGACGACACATATAGTATATTGTGGCCTCTGTATCACTGTAGTTTTCTATTAACTTTTCCAAGGCAATTAATTTCAGGCCCTGCCCCTCCTGTCATGTCTGGGAATATCCAAAGCAGACACATTCTTAACTACGACACAGTATTAAGATGTTTTCTGGAAAAAAGTTAACAAGTTTTAACAAACATTATATATTCCTTCTGCTAGTAGAGATATTGTATTTTTTTTTCTTTTGAATTTTGCTTTCAGGTTTCTACTGTTTGAAACTCAACCCTTGTGCCATTCTGAGATGCAGGGATTCAAAGTCTGATCTAATTAGATTTGGAAGTGCAGAGTAATATGAAATGTCATGCATTTATCTTCAGTATAGTAGAATTCTTGCTGTTTGTACACAGCACAAAATAACACCAAAGGCACAGAAAATATGGATTCACTCACCTCAGAAAAACTGCCCCCAATCACTAGCAGCCAGACTTACCTGGGAGAAATGCCATGATTCTAGGCCCCCACAGACAATGTATTCCGTAGTGACCACTTAGCTCATACTCAACCCAAAGCATGATTCTTAGTAGTGAACATATTCATCAAATTCTAAAAATGAGTGCTTTTCTCATCTCTCCAGAAACTATCTCTTGAATCCTTTATAATTTCCCGAGTGGTGAGGATAGCTTATAATGGTTCCCATCCAAATCTGTTTCCAACTAGTCATTGCTTTCCTGACCTTATCTAGACAAAGTTGCTATATCATTTAGGTTTGTTTATCTACCTAGGATGTAGTACTTTGTTATAACAAATATACTGCCTGATTCTAAATAGCTTAGAATTTAACTATAGTTTGGATGGATTATTTAGCTCCTCTGTGGTCTCTATCATCTATACCCCAGAAGAAATTAAGAGCTCTAGGATAATTTTTATATAAGAATCCCTATATGTTGCTGTTATGAATTGGATTAGATATGTCCCACTAAATCATATATACTGAAAATTTGACACACAATACCCTAAGTTTCATTGGCTGGGCCTTTGGGAGGTAACTGGATCATGAGGTTTCTGATCTCATCCATGGATTATTCAGTTTATGGATTATTGATTTATAGCCTATAGGGAGGTGGTTGAAACTTCTGGAGACTGGGCCTGTTAAGAAGAGGAGGTTCTCAGGGAAATTCCCTTGAAGGTTCTATTTTGTCTGGTACTCCACCTCTCCTGGCTACACTGAAGTGAGCAGCTTCATTGCACAGTATCCTTCTCACCATGCTGTCTGTTCTCATGGGAAGTCACACGAAATAGGTTCAAATGAGCAGGAACTGACCTATAAGCCAAAATAAATTTTTGAGTGCTTGTCTCAGATATATTGTTGCAGCAACAGAAATCCAATGCAGTTGCTTAACAGACAGCTTGGCTCATATCAGTTTGATTGTTTTTCTGAACCCAAGAGCTTTGCCTTTCTTCAGTGTACTACATATGTTTCATAGTAGATTAGCTATTTGTTTAATCACTGTGACAGAACACCTGACAGAAGCAACTTAAAGAAGAGGTTTATTTTTGCTTAAGGATTAAATGCTCACAGTCCATCATGGTGATTAGAGCTCCATCCATGGGGAGAAACTTGTGAGGTGCCCTCTTTTATCCCTAGGATGAGAAAGTAGTCAGAACTAAGGCAGGTGACCACTTTCAAGAGAGACTCACTTGTTCCAGCAGGGCCCCGCTTACAACCTTCCAGTATTGCCAGCTGAGAGCCTAGTATTCAAACGGATGAACTTGGGGGATATTCTAGATGTAAACTAAGACACACAGGCATTCATGTATAAAAACATGGGTTTTTATCTATTTCTAATGCAATGACTATATATCACCAAAGTTTAGACAAGGAAACTGCCTGGTACCATTTCAATCTACAATTGAGAGTGACAGTTTCATGTCTGAGGTCTTCCATGAATGTAATTTTCCTCACCCAAAATTTAAGAGAGGAAAATAGGCTTTCATGAAATGATGTCTGACAACAGCTGCCTCTGTTGAAAAGCATATGGGAAATGGCCGGGGAGGATTCCGGAGTTAGAGGTGAGTGCCTCTGAGACATGTCTGCTGTTATTTTTAAGTGAAAGGGTGAGCAATTTTAGAAAGAGGACAGCCAAAGTGTCAAGCAAGGATTTGACAAGATGCCAAGATATCGTTCAGTATCTGTCTAAATATTTGGCCATGAAACACTAAACAAAAGGCTTAATTAATTTAGAAGTAACAAATACTGTCTTTAATCATCTCTAATGAAAACAGGATCTGGTGAGGATCTAATGTTTCAAACAGAAAGAGCAGACATTGTATAGATATCTGTGGGAACAATCAGGGCTGCAAATACAACATAAATCAAGGCCAGGGTGGTAGACTAGAAATCAGAATGTTTTTCATGTTTAAGTATCTTTATGCAAATAGCCAGCTTCTCCCTGTCTATTGATTGCTCCTAATAATGATACTAACTTGTGTCTAGTGCATATCTTGTGTATGTTGAACATTCTGTATGCTTAATATCTTTTCATTAAACAACTGTATATTATTTTTGTTTTATAGTTGAATAAAATCAGATGAAATAACTTTTAAAATTGACACAAATAAAAAATTAAGAAGTAAAAAAAAAAAATAAACAGCAGCCATAAGTATCTCCCCTAAGATCTGTCTCATTTCTGATATCAAAATCCCAATTTCTTTCAAAATATGGTGAGATTTATCCCCTCATGTTTAAAATACTATCCATTGAAAAACTTATGACTTAAGTATAACATTATTTTCCATGTTTATTCATAAAAAATAATAACTAAGCAAGAGTATGTGGAAAATTAGAAATCTATAGCACATGTCCCATATTTCTAAAGACAAAATTGTGCTAAAATATTTCTCCCCGAAGGCTTCCTAAAAGAACTTAACTAGGAATTTTATTGAGTATTTAGAAAGTAGAGCTCTTTTCTGACAGAAATGCAGAGTCAAATGAGATTCTCTGTGTGAATTCAAAATGGAAATGTGAGCCAATGCTGGTGATATAAATTTAAGTGGTATTCTATTAACAGATCTACTTGGACTAGAAGTAGAAAAGGCCAAACTTAAATAGTTGCTTATTAGTTGCATGGCAATGTCATATTTCTTTGATGAATCTGAGCATTCTCTGTTAAAAATAAGAATTTATCTATGTAATTTAATAAACAATATCTAAAAGCAATTAGCACATGCTAGATACTTATAAATGTGCATATGACTTCCATTCCTCAAAAATGTCCTTATGTCCTACATTCAGCTTCATATCCATCTACTTATTTCCAAAAAGATATATTGCACATCCTCTCTGTGAGAAGCATTATTCAGATTCTGAGAGACTCAAAACTGACACAACAACACAGCACTTTTTCTCACTTGTCTCACCATTTTAAATTATAATCTAAGGAAATATTAGGAGTAAAAATATTGGGCCAGCTGAGAAAGATTTATAATAATTCTACTGCTGACATTTGTATCTTTGTTTCTTTTTTCCAGCATAAACCATTTATTTGAAAACTTCATCCATAAACGTCTATCTGCTTTTAAAGTCATATTTTATTCTGCCATGCATTGAATTCTTCCATTTCTGAGAACACATTTTAAATGTGTGTGTGTGTGTGTGTTTCTGCATGTGTGTATGTACACATATGCTTTTCTGTGTGGTGTGTTCAGAAATTTCAAATAAACAACTTTAGCAACAATGTTTCTTTCAATCTCCTTAGTTGAATTTTGTAATGGGATAATCATGGCAGTATCTTCCTGAAGGATATGTAATTTCAGGGTGCACTACATATCGACTTTAAACTGCCTTGTTACAATGACATTTTGGTCACTTTTTGATCCATTAATTTGTAAATGAATGAGCCTGAACATAGAGTGCATTAGAAACTATGCTTTAGAAAGATGAAGGAGTTTTAAAACATTATCAAGTAGATCACGGCCACTGCAGAAGAGACATGCACAATAGAAAGATCAGTAGCATAACTGGGAGGCAGCAATGGAATGTTCATGAAGATTAACTATTAGAAAGCTATGAGAACCATGGTGGACCACGGAAGGCACAGTGTATATTTACAAGAATGAAGCAGATAACTATCTGACAAATATTCATATAGGAAGATCTTAGAGAGGAATAGCAATTTGCTAAGCCATGAAAGGGTAGCAATCAGATTGTATTCCACTAAAATAAATCTGCATTTCTGGACAATATTCAACTTTGAGATTTGAGGCAAGAAGATCACAAAAGGACACTGAAATACTGAACTATTGGGCCCTTCCAGGTAATGAAGAAGTGATCACAAACTACTAAGATCATGCCAACAGGGCTGATGATTCAATTGGAAATTGAATTTAAGAAATGATAATAATGAACACTGAATGATGGCATCAAGTATATTTTAAAGCTGAGTTCATAATAGTAAATGTTACCTATTCTAATTTTTAGGCAATAATATATGACCGATCCAAACTCATAAAAATAATTGCTGTGGAGGTTTGAATGAGAATGTCACCCATAGTGTCCCAGTATTTGGCCTTTTGTCCCTAGTTAGTAGCACTGTTTGGGGAGGCTTTAGGAGGTATGACCTAGCTCTAGGAAGCATCTCACTGGAGGTGGGGTTTGGGAGTTCTTAAGCTTTGCTGGGTTTCCAGTCACTCTCTTGTTCCTGTGCCTGCTTGCAGGTGTGAGCACTCCTATCTGTTGTTCTGGCCACCTCTTGCCACCATGCTCCGCACCTATGATGGACTTTGATGCTTTGAGAACCATAAGCTCAAATAAACTCCTAATTTTGTAATGTCATGGTGTTTTAACAGAGCAACAGAAAACTACTAATACACTTGGATATAAAACAAATAGTTCATCATTCTTTCATTTAGTCGACACAGGCTACAACATGAATCAGTTTATAATAGACTAAATGGAGCCTCTCAGTCTGTTAGGTCTGTCAAAATAATCTATCACAGACTGCTTGGCATATAAACAGAAATTTGTGGGTTTTTAAAAATATTTCTCAGAGTTAGGAAGCTTCAAATTAAAGCTGTATCAGTTAGCTTTTGTTGCTATGACAAAGTACTGTAGAAATCAAAAAACTTGAAGGAAAGGTATATTTTGACTCACGGTTTCTCAAGTTTCAGCTCATGATTAGCTGGCTCCATTGCTCACTGGCCTGTTGCCAGGCAGAAATACACTGGCAAAAGGGCATGGTGGGGGAACACCCAAAGGCCTCATAACAATAGGAAAATGTACCCTTCAAAGGCACACTCCCAGTGACTCACTCTTCTAGCAAGGTCCTGCATCCTCTAGTCCATTCAGCTGTACACTGAGAAAGAACCACCACGATTGTATCACCTCAATTATGACACCAATGTGGATCAAGTCATCAACTCATGAGCATATGGGAGATGCTTCATAACTAAACCCTAACACAGGCATCTCATGTTAAGCAATTGACGAGAGTCTGTTTTCTATTTCACAACAAGCCATTTTTTACTGTTTTCAAGTGGCAGAGGGTCTAAGAGATCTCTTGGGGTTCTCATTTGTTTGTAAGGACATTAATCTCATTCATGAATTCAGTATTTGAGAATCTAATCTCCTCACCTTACCTCCAAGGCCTAACCCCCAGTGAACACAGAGATTTCCTCTGCATCAGGCAGCATATTTCTGTTAAATATTTCAATTAGTTTATGAAAAAAGATTAAAAAGTAGTCATACCACTCCTGGGTATATACCCACAAGACACATCTTACTGCAAAGATACATGCACAGCTATGTTTATTGCAGCTTTGTTCACAATAGCAAAAAGCTGGAAACAGCCCAGGTGCCCCTCAACTGACGAGTGGATAGAGAAAATGTGGTACATGTATACAATGGAGTTCTATGCAGCGGTAAAGAGGGACAACATCATGAACTTTGCAGGTAAATGGATGGAGCTGGAAGACATTATGTTAAGTGAAGTAACACAGTCCCAGAAAAACAAACGACAAATGGTGTCCCTCATATGTGGATGCTAGTACCAATAACCTAGATATAAACATTTCTCATGGAGAGGGATGCATAGTAAAAGAACAACAACAGAAAGACTGCATCAGAAAATGGACCGAAATGGTGAATTGGGATGGGGGGGGTGAGGGACACTGGTGTATATTCGATTAATGCATATTTAATTGACATGAGTTCAACAAGTGCCCAGTTTTGCCTAGACACTGTCTACAGGATACACGGTGTTTTAGGACTTAGTAAAAGTAAATATGTGTATATTAAACAACATTGGTTTACAGACTCTGATAAAAAACGGTAATGCATCCGAGTTAAATGGAGATTAATTCACTGTTGTGTAACAACTATTTATAGTGGGTCCTGATGAAACTTACTTTCTAGGTGCCACAAAGGTTTTGATATGAGAGACTTTCTTGCCTCCCCCCCAGAACAAGGAGAAATATGACGATGATGGGGTTGCTCTCCAACTGTAAATTGGAGACAACTATTATAGAGGTAATCTCTTATAAAACTGGTAAAACTGCCTTCTTTAATTGACTAATAGACATAGAACTGTGAAAAGGATTACTCTCTGTTCAGAACCAAATATAACACTAAAGTCCTTAAACTATGCGCTTAAGCAAAATATATCAATACAGGAGCTCTGACATCAGTAATGGATTATTCCACCAGGGAGATGTTGGCCAGGGGATCTAAGGTCCCACAAAAGGTAAAAGCTCCTTGCCTCTAAACTGGGATACCTGCAAGAAGAGAGGCGATAAGGCCCTGCTGCTGAAGACCTGATGTTAACATGGAAAAGATGCATTGAGACCACACATGCAAGTGTACAGATGGCCCCTGGAATACCAGAGAGTGTTACCAAGGGCCACTAAACCAACAAAGCAAATACGGGTCTCCTTGAGTCAAGCAAGACTCCACCGTCAGCACCAGCTACACCTCACCTGCCTGGAAATAATGTGCAGCAGAGGCAGCCATATGCCTGTATATCCCAAATCTAATTGGCTATTGGCTCTCTCCTTGGAGGAATGACCCATGGCTGATGCCACAAGCTTACATTCTCTACAGGTTAGGAGACATCATAAGCCACAGTAAGACCCCATCATATTTAACAGGAAAAAATGTAGTTCGTGGATCAACATCTCATCTAAACATATATGTCTATAACAAAGTAACCTACCATAACTATTAATGCTGCTTAAATACCTATATATCTAATTGCTTGTGCTTCATTAGTAGGATCGAAAGGTTATTCCTGGACAGTCAGCCCATGAAAGGAAACAGCCAGAATTGACCAGAATCCAAGACAACAGCTCCAGAGAGAGTGGACTGTTCTGCTTCTCATCCACTTGTGCCCCTTTTCTAAGCCCAGGGAATAATCTGCGGAAGAGGGGGCGTGGTAGAATGTAAGGGCTGCGATTGGGGTGAAGGGTGAAACTACAGCAATGTAGTCTGGACCCTCATTTGATTAACCTGATTGAACATACAACCCCTCACCCCCCGTTGGAAGGTGGGGCTGTGGGTGTTTGGGCACAACAGCCTGCAAATTGGTTATACATGAAGGATGCTTGTACTCATGGATTATCACTTATAGCTAAAAAATGGAAAAAAAAAACTGAGAGAGATATGCAGGACAGTCATGGCAGAATGCATGATCTCGGTTGGGGTGGGGGTGGGGGTGAAGGGAAGGGGAGATATGCCTGAACTGAATTGGAAAATGATGTATGAAATGCACAAAGCATCAATAAAAAAAATGTTGAGAAAAAAAAAAAGTAAAATATTGGAGCACAAGAGATGGCTCAATACCTTATTTGAGTTTCCAGCATCCACACCACAACTAACTCCATCCTTTATCTCCAGTTCTAAGGGAGACTGATGCCCTCTTCTGGCATCTGTTGGTATTACACACATGGTGCACAAAGGTTCATGCAGGGGGAAACAATCATAGACATAACATAAAAATAAATATATATATGCACAATAATTTGAGTATCAACCAACATCGATTTGGCAATTGTGATGAATGTATTATACTAATAGAATATACTGATAATTAAGGTAAAATATGAGGTATAAAGAATTCTATTTTCATCATATTTTTATAAATCTAAAAATTTTATCATATTTTTATAAATCTAAAAATTTTATCATATTTTTATAAATCTAAAACTTTACAGTTGTTTATTTTAAAAATAAAAATATTGCTATTCTAAGACTCTTTATGAAAGATACCTTGTAACCAGCAATAATGGCCTGTAAAAATAAATGCATTACAATTTAATAGAGCAATTTAAGTTAGAAGACTCTCCATTACATTTTGATATGACTTCTGTTGGGTTTAGATATAGACTATTTTACTGAATAATTATTATTGACAACACAAAATTTGAATGTAAAGACACATTCCTTGGGGCTCCAGACAGGTGCACAGACTCAGTGAAGTGCCAGGAAAGCAAGGCAAAGTGGAACTGCCTTCACCCTTGGGGGGCTCACCATCCACCCCAGAAGTTCCAGTTTGGGCTCCAGACAGGCTCAGGGACAGAGTGAGGTGCTAGGAAGGCAATGCAGAACTGCCTTGATCCTTTGGAGCTTACCTGTGTGGGCCAAAGTAGCAAAACATTCCCCCCCCAAACCCCAACCCCAGTCAACCTGGTGGTGCTGTGGTGCAAAGGACCTAACAGGCACAGCATTAGTGATTATAGTCAGTGCAGCCAACGTTGAGCTGCCAAATCCAAAGAAAGAAATAAACAGACAAATCCACATGCCAAAGACACAAAGAAAGAACAAATGGGAAAAGCTCATAATAAATCCACATTGAACTCTACCAACCCTACAGAAGATCCTTGCAATGAGATCTCTGAGGAAAGAAACCAAGGCACTGACCTTAGAACAACTGTAGACATATCCAAAGAAATTAGAGAACTAAGGGGAGAGAATGAAAAACTCGAGAAGGACCTAGAGGGAGATAATGAAAAATGGCGGAAAGAGCTAAGGGGAAAGATTGAAAAACTCAAGAAGGACCTAGAAGGAGATAATGCCAAATGTTGGAAAGAACTAAAGGGAGAAAATGACAAACTCTGGAAGGAAGTGGAAACACTGAAAGGATCCCAGGCTGAAATGGAAACACTGAAAGGATCCCAGGCTGAAATGAAAAAGAAAATGATCAACAAACCAAGGAACTGCAAGCTGAAAATGACAGGCTCCAGAGGGAAGTGAAAAATCTAAAGAAATCACAGGGTGAAATGAAAAAGGAAATTGAACATTCATCCAATCAGCAGGAAAGGATCAGAAAAAGCCTCAGAAGCAGAATGGAAGAAGCAGAAAAAAGAATATCAGACCTGCAGGATAATACAGAGCAACTAGAAAACTCAAGAAATGATTATGAAAATTAAAAAAAAAAAACACAAGAGTGGAACAACGAGGAAATATGGGGCACTATGAAAAGACCAAACCTCTGCATCATAGGGATAGAGGAAGGAGAAGAATCTCAAGACAACACTATTGGCCAGATCTTCAACAGGATAATAGAAGAAAATTTCTCCAAACTGAAAAAAGACAATCCCATACAAATACAAGAAGCACATAAAACATCAAATAGATAGGATCAGAAAAGAAACTCCCAATGTAATATAATTGTCAAAACACTAGATGCTCAAAACAAAGACAAAATACTGAAAGCTACAAGAAAAAAACAAGTTACATATAAAGGGAAACCCATCAGAATACAGCTGAATTCTCAGTCCAAACTATTAAAGCTAGAAGAACATGAACCAAAGTATTCCCTGTGCTAAACGACTTTAGATGCCAACCCAGACTACTATATCCAGCAAAAATGTCAGCTATAGTTGAAGGAGAAAGAAAAATCTTTCACAAGATGAAAGAATACATGTCTAAGAAACCAACACCAGAAAATCCTCAAAGCAATCCAAAGAACAGAAGAAAGGTGCAACTATCCTTAAGCAATTAAAGAGAGAAATAAACAAAAGCATAACAGTAAATACAAACATATATCAAGAATGCAAACAAAAAATAAGGTGAAAGGAAGCAACATACATCTCTCAATAATAACCTTAAATATTAATAGTCTCAACTCCCCAATCAAAAGGCATAGACTGGGGGAATGGATTAGGAAACAGAATCATTCTATGTGCTGTCTACAAGAAACCCATCTCACCCTCAAAGACAGATACCACCTTAGAGTGAAAGGATGGAAAAAAATATTCCAAGCAAATGGTGCCAAGAAACAAGCTGGAGTGGCTATTCTAATATCAGACAAAATAGACCTCAAAGTAAAATTAATCAGAAGAGACAAAGAAGGCCATTACATCCTTGTCAAAGGAGCAATTAACCATGAAGACTTCACAATCCTAAATGTCTATGCACCAAACTCTGGTGCACCTAACTTTATCACTATTCTGCAGGACCTCAAGACACAGATTAATCATAACACACTAATAGTGGGAGACTTCGACATGCCACTGAGCCTCTTGGATAGATCAACTGGACAAAAAATAAACGGAGACATCGGAACTGAACAATAAATGGACTTCACAGAAATCTACAGAATATTCCACCCAAATACCATAGAATATACTTTCTACTCAGCACCTCATGTAACATTCTCCAAAATCGACCACATACTGGGGCAGGAAAGACATCTCAACAAATACAAAAGGATCGAAGTTATTCCATGCATTCTATCAGACCACATTGCAACAAAGCTCAAGATGAACACCAGAATAACCCCGACTACCTACAACAACACATGGAGACTAAACAAAACCATCCTGAATAATGAATGGGTCAGGGAAGAAATAAAAAATGAAATATAAGTATTCGTGGAACTGAATGAAAAAGACAATACAACACACACACACACACACACACACAAAACCAAAAAAAAAATAAAAATAAAAAAACCCCAAAAAACCAAAAACTCAAAATGAGCCTACCATCTGACCCAGCCATACCACTCCTGGGTATATACCCACAAGACTCATCCTACTGCAAAGATACATGCACATCTATGTTTATTGCAGCCCTCTTCACAATAGCAAACAGCTGGAACCAACCCAAATGCCCCTAAACAGATGAGTGGATGACAAAAATGTGGTACATCTACACAATGGAGTTCTATGCAGCGGCAAGAAAGATCTCTTTCTTTCTCTTTCAAAAAAGACCCAGCTTTTGGTTTATTGATTCTATGCTATGTTTTCTGTGTTTCTATTTCATGGATTTGCTCTGATTTTTGTGATTTATTTCTGTCTTTTGGGTTAGGTTCATTTTTGTTGTTGGCTTCTCAGTGTTTTAGCATCATTTTTGTTCCTTTCTGTTTTTTTTTTTTTTATTTTTTTTTCGGTTTTGTGTGTGTGTGTTGTGTGTGTTTGTATTTGTCCTTTTTAATTCAGCTCCATGAATACTCTTATATTTCATTTTTTATTTCTTCCCTGCCATTCATTATTCAAGAAAGTNAAGACACTGATAGGATCCCAGGCTGAAATGAAAAAGGGGAGAAATATGATCAACAAACCAAGGAAGCTTCAAGCTGGAAATGACAGGACTCCAGAGGGAAGTGAAAAATCTAAAAAATCACAGGGTGTGAAAATGCAAAAGGAAATTGAACATTCATCCACTCAGCAGAAAGGATTAGAAAAAGCCTCAGAAGCAGAATGGAAGAAGCGAGAAAAAAGAATATCACGACCTGCAGGATAATACAGGCAACTAGAAACTCAAGAAAGATATGAAAATTAAAAAAAAAAAAACACAAGAGTGGAACAACCAGGAAATATTGGGGCACTATGAAAGACCCAAACTCTGCATCATAGGGATAGAGGAAGGAGAAGAATCTCAAGACACAACACTATTGGCCAGATCTTAACAGGATATAGAAGAAAATTTCCAAACTGAAAAAAGACAATCCCATACAAATACAAGAAGACATAAAACATCAAATAGATGGATCTAGAAAAGAAACTCCCAATGTAATATAATTGTCAAAACACTAGATGCTCAAACAAAGACAAAATACTGAAAGCTACAAGAAAAAAAAAAGTTATCATATAAGGGAAACCCATCAGAATATACAGCTGAATTCTCAGTCCAAACTATATAAAGCTAGAAGAAACATGAACCAAAGTATTCCTGTGCTAAACGACTTTAGAGCCAACCCAGACTACTATATCCAGCCAAATGTCAAGCTATAGTTGAAGGAGAAAGAAAATCTTTCACAAGATGAAAGAATACATGTCTAAGAACCAACACTTCAGAAAATCTCAAAGAAAAGAAGCAAAAAAAAGTAAATGATAAAAAAGAAATAAAAAAAAAAAAAAAAACAAAAAAGCATAACAGAAAATACACAAATATCAAGAATGCAAACAAAAAAGAAGGTGTGCAAAGAACGCAATACATCTCCCAATAATAACCTTAAATATTAAGTCTCAACTTCCCAATTCAAAAAGGCATAGACTGGGGGAATGGATTAGGAAGCACAGAATCATTCTTATGTTGTCTACAAGAAACCCATCTCACCCTCAAGACAGATACCCACCTTAGAGTGAAAGGATGGAAAAAAATATTCCAAGCAAATGGTAGCCAAGAAACAAGCTGGAGTGGCTATTCTAATATCAGACAAAATAGACCTCAAAGTAAATATAATCAGAAGAGACAAAGAGCCATTAATTCCTTGTCAAAGGAATTAACCATGAAGACTTCACAATCCTAAATGCTATAGCACCAAACTCTGGTGCACCTAACTCTATCACTATTTGCAGGACCTCAAGACAGATTTAATCATAAACACACTAATAGTGGAGACTTCACAGCACTGACGCTCTTGGACTAAGATCACATGGACAAAAATAAACGGAGACATCGGCATCACTGAACAATAAAATGGACTTCACAGATAATCTACAGAATATTCCACCCAAATACCATAGAATTACTTTCTACTCAGCACCTCATGTAACATTCTCAAAAATCGACCAACATACTGGGGCAAGGAAAGACATCTTCAAACATACCAAGGATCGAAGTTATTCTGCATTCTATCAGACCACATTCAACTAAAGCTCAAAGATGAACACCAGAATAACCCCGACTACCTACAACAACACATGGAGACTAAACAAAAAACCATCCTGATAATGAATGGGTCAGGGAAGAAATAAAAAAATGAAATATAAGTATTCTGGAACTGAATGAAAAAGACAATAACAACACACCCAACACACACACACACACAAAACCAAAAAAAAAAAAAAAAAAAAAAACAGAAAGGGAACAAATAAATGATCTAAAAACACTTGAGATACAACAAAACAAAATGAACCCTAAAACCAAAAGACAGAAAGAAATCCAAAAAAATCAGAGCAGAAAATCAATAAAATAAAAAAACAGAAAAAATACTAGAATCATAAATCCAAAAACTGGTTCTTTGAAAAGATAAAGAAAAAGCCAAGAATAAATAAGATAGACCTCTAGCCCAGTTAACCAAAAGAAAGAGCAACTCCAAGCCAATAGAATTTATAATGAAAAGGGAACATCACAACAGACAATGAAAAGATCCAGACAATCATATAGGAATACTTCAAAAACCTATACTTGAAAACCTAGAAGAAATGGACAAATATTTGAAAACCTGGGAATCACCAAAGCTTAACCAAGAAAGCTTAAACAGACCCATAATGTTTGAAGAAATTGAAGATGTAATTAAAACCCTCTCAACTAAAAAAAAAAAAAAAAAAAGCCTGGGCCCAGATGGTTTCACAGCAGAATTCTATAAAACGTTTAAATACTGTGGAGGAGTTTATCGTCATCTTAGTGGTTCTTTATGCACACGTGGCTGACATCCACATGCTGTTTGATCTTTTCTCTTTGGCTTAGCTCCAGCAAAGAGAGGGGAGAGCCCGCCAGGGATTTTACCCGAGGAAATAGAAACATAAAGACAGACATATAGGCAGACATACATACAGGGACTCAGAGAAGGCCTGAGGGAATAGACTCAATTTTATTGTTGGAACTCAGGGCTTATATACTAACCCAAGCATGGGCCAGGACACGTACACACAATTGGGGGCTGGGGCAGGTAATTGGGACAAGGGAACCTCAGGCTAAAATCCGGATCAAAGTTCTTTCCTTAGAGATCAAAGGACAGTCCAGACTTTCACAGGTCTATGAGAGACAGCAGGGGTCAAGGCTGCCAAAAGAATAGCCACAGGACACAAACAGAGGGAATTCTCCCAAATTCCTTCTATGAAGCCAGCATCACCCTAATATCAAAACCAGGCAAAGATACAACCAAAAAAGAAAGCTATTTACCCATCTCATTAATGAACATAGATACAAAAATTCTCAACAAAATAGTTGCAAATCACGTACAGACCCACATCAAAAAGATCATCCATCATGACCAATTTGGATTCATACTGGAGATGCAGGGATGGTTCAACATATGTAAATCAAAAAATATCATAAAACACATAAATGGACTGAAAGACAAAAACCACATGATCATCTCAATTGATGCAGAAAAAGCCATTGACAAGATCCACCATCCCTTCATGTTTAAAGTCCTAGAGGGAATCGGTCTGAAAGGAACATTCTTCAACATAATCAAAGCCATATATAGCAAACCCACTGCCAACATCATCCTAAATGGAGAAAAATTGGAGCCATTTCCCTTAAGGGCAGGAATGCGGCAAGGCTTCCCCTTATCACCACTCCTCTTTCACATAGTGCTTGAAATCCTTGCTAGGAAAATAAGACATGGGAAGGAAATTAAAGTACTAATCAGAAAAGAAGTTAAGCTATCCGTTTTCCAGATGATATTATAGTTTATCTAAGAGATGCTAAAAACTCCACCAGAAAACTTCTAGAAATGATTAAGAGTTTCAGTAAAGTGGCAGGATACAAAATTAACCTGGAAAAATCAGTAGCCTTTCTTTACACCAACAATAAACAAGTGGAGAAGGAATATAAGAAGACCTTCCCACTCATAATAGACTCAAAAATAATAAAATACCTGGGAACAAACCTAACCAAAGATACCAACAATCTCTACAACAAAAAGTTTAAACCCCAGAAGAAAGAGATTGAAAATGACATCAAAAGATGGAATGATCTCCCATGCTCATGGATTGGAAAAATTAATATAGTAAAAATGTCCATTTTACCCAAATTGTTATAGAGATTCAACCCAATCTAATAAAAATCCCCATGAGCTTCTTCACAGACTTGGGAAAAAAATCCTCAAATTTATGTGGAAAAACAAAAGACCCCAAATAGCTAAAGCAACACTGAGTGAAAAGTGTAATATGGGGGGATTGCTCTACCAGACTTTAAGCTATATTACAGGGCCATAGTCATAAAGACAGCCTGGTACCGGCACAAAAACAGACTCATTGACCAATGGAACAAAATTGAAGATTCTAACTTGAGCATACAATTTCAGTCACCACATAGTTGACAAAGGGGCAAAAAATGTCTCAATGGATGAAGGATAGGATCTTCAGCAAATGGGAAAATTACATCACCATTTGTAAAACAATATTAACCCCTCTACCTCTCACCCTGTACAAAAATCAACTCCAAGTGTATCAAAAATCTCAACTTAAAACCCGAAACCCTGAAGGTGATAGAAGAAAAAGTTGGTAACAACCTACAAGACATAGGTGTAGGAAAAGACTTTCTAAATCAGACAGCACAGGAAATAAGGTCAACAGTTGACACATGGGAACTCATCAAATTCAAAAGCTTCTGTACACAGAAAGAAACAATCAAGGAAGTGAAGAGAAAACCCACAGAGTGGGAGGAAATCTTCACCAGTGATTCCTCTGACAGAGCCTGAATGTCAAGAATATATAGATTACTCAAAAAACAAAGAAGAAAACAAATGACCTACTCAAAAGATGGAGTAAAGAGCTGGACAGAGACTTCAAACATCTTAAAAAGTGTTCAACATCATTAATAATTAAAGAGATGCAAATTAAAACCACTCTCAGATATCATCTCACTCTCATACAACTGGCTAAGATCAAGAACACAAAAGACACCAAATAAATGCTGGAGAGGTTGTGGGAAAAGGGGAACACTCACCCACTGCTGGTGGGAATGTAAACATGTACAACCATTATGGAAAGCAGGGTGGAGAACCCTTAAAAGACTCAAAATGAGCCTACCACCTGACCCAGCCATACCACTCCTGGGTATACACCCACAAGACTCATCCTACTGCAAAGATACATGCACATCCATGTTTATTGCAGCTCTCTTTACAATAGAGAAGAGCTGGAACCAAACCAAATGCCCCTCAACAGACGAGTGGATGACAAAAATGTGGTACATCTACACAATGGAGCACTACTCAGTGGTAAAGAAAGATGACATCATGAACTTTTCAGGTAAATGGATGGAACTCAAAGCCATTATGCTAATTGAAGTAACAAGCAGCACATGTTCTCCCCCTTTTATGGATGCTAACACCAATTCCCCAGATGAAAGGCAAACTGAACAACATTATTGTTATATTTCTGTTTATCTGAAAGCAACTATGTTGTTATAATGTAAATCTCTTAACGGGCTCTAGATTAATAAACCACTTACTTTCAGACTTTGTAATTACTGTATATGAGTGGAAAGTATGTATTCATATTTTAGAGTAATGTAAAATTAAAGGAGGAAAATGTGAATTCCTAAACATAAAAAAAAAAAACAGAGAAAGATGGAGGACAGTTATGGCAGAATGCATGATCTGGGGTGGGGTGGGGGGAAGGCAAAGGGGAATATGTCTAAACTGAACTGAGAAATGATGTCTGAAATACACAAAACATCAATAAAAGCATTATAAAAAAGATACTTTCCTTTACCCAACAGAAGGCAAATTTACTAGTATCCCTTTTCACAATATCAAAATTTGTAATTATGATGCAAATCAGCTTATAAAGAGCAGTTACCTTTTTGTACTTCTGTATCAACACACAGGAATCCCCCCTTGGATGAAAGGAGCCAATGGACACCTGTAACACCTGCTTATTGCTCTGCAGTGGAGGGTCATGACTTTGACAATAATGGTGTACAACCTCAGTTACTTGCAAACATTCTGAAATCTCTGACACTTGATGGCTCTGGATGAGAACAGTAAGACTGTTGATGGGAACTTTACCACGTACAGTTTCATCAGCGTGATTAAATGTGAGTGTGACTGTCTATGGCTCTGACTGCCTATTTGTTATATGTATATGAAATAGAGGAACATTTTAAATTCTACCATGAGTATAAAATGCAGAAGCCTAGAATTAGATACTTTCTTTTGAAAAAGAAAATATTCCAGCTCTTTTAAGTGAATTATAAGTAGAGACTTGAATAAAAAGACTTCAAATAATTTCATTAAAAATGTTTAAAAATTGGGGCTGGAGAGATGGCTCAATAGTTAAGAGCACCGAATACTCTTGCAGAGGACCAAGGATTGAATCCCAGCACCCACCCAGCAGCTAAGAACTGTCTTTAACTCCAGTTCCAGGGGAATCTGATGCCCTCTCTGACCTCCACAGCACTGCACGACACGGTGCACCAACCTACTTGCAGACAGTACACTCATACACCTAAAAAAATAATAAAGAAAGAAAAATAAAAAATAAAAATGCTTAAAAATTAACAGGACCTATTTACAATGTGAAGGATAAAAAAATCTGGGTGTTAAAAAAAAACAGTAAAGAGATACAGGAAATCGATTTCTATAAGAGTAAGTACAGCACTTGTTTTGTAGTTGACAAAGATTTTAAGATGGAATTTCTGTGGAAGCAAGCAGAAAATAATTCTATTTCTTGATGTAGGTTTATGGTTGATAAACTCCTTAAATTATGTGTGTGTGTTTTTAGAAGTTTGTAATAGTTGTAATATTTTTACAATAATAGAGTATGAAAAATAAGCTATCCAGTGTAAAGAAGGAAGGATATAAAAAAACTCCTTTGCATTTTCATACTTTGCACATGAATGTGAGATTTCGGAATCAAGAATTTCAGGATGCACAATTTTCTATAGTATCAAATTCTTTTTCCTCCAGTTCAGGAACTGAATGTTTTAGGAATAGTTAGGAAATTCAGGGAGAAAAAATAATGTGTCAGGGTCAGACTGTCTAGAGACAGGCTTGTGCTATTCATAGGTCTAGGAGCCTTGAATGGAAAATGAGCCATGCAGGACAGGGGACTCATTCTAAACAGGGGTTTAGGAATTTCCAATGTTATATCAGGCCCTGGGGAGTTAGTGGCATCCCACATGGGGCAATTAAGATGCAATCTATTCTGTTTGTGCAATTATCTTCCTGGCTGCAGTGTAAAAATGGAGTAGGTTGGTGTTGTAGTTTGTCTTCAATTGCTGTGACAAAACACTCCGACTGACACCAACTTGGGGAGGAAAGGGTTTATTCAGCTTACATCTCCTGGGTCACAGTTCATCACTCAGGGAGCCCAAGGCAGGAACTCAGGGTAGGAACCTGGAGGCAGAAGCTGAAGCACAGACCATGGAGGAATGCTGCTGACTGGCTTGCTCCCCTGGCTCATGCCCAGCCTGCCTTCTTATATGGTACACAACAACCTGCCCAGGGTGGCACCACTCATTGTGGGCTGGGCCCTTCCACATTGCTCAACAATCAAAACAATACTCCACAGATGTGGCCACAGTCCAATGGAGCCAATTCCCCAATTGAGGCACCCTCAACCCAGGTGTGTCAAGTTGACACTAAAGCTATCCAGCACAGTTGGTAACTGGCTGATAGAAAAGTTAAGAAATTCATGCCAGACAAGAACTGATGAAGAAATAAATACACAATGACTGCTGAAAAGCTCAGGTGAAAAACCAAATGCTTTAGTACATAAGACAGTTAAGGAAGAACAACAACAACAACAAAAAAAAAAACCCAGAAAATGTTGAAAATTTTAGTTTGACAGGATTGACAGTGCTGTTAGGAACTGGACAAGGAACAAATATATGAAGAAAATTTTCACAAATAGTTTGTAATTGTTTAATTATGGGAAGCTAGGTTCATGTTTTCTTATTTACAATGACTTCTAAGTGATATTATCTTTGGCATGTTAAGTCTGTGTTAATTCTGCGTAGTAGAATATGCACTGGATACTTTTTCTGTATGCTCAACACATTTTAAAATTTATGTTTTAGTTATGTTATTGTTTACAGAGGTATAAAACAGTAATCTCAATTTGAATGTTTGGGTTCCCAGGAGACATCTGGCCAGGTATGGAGATGTTTATACAGTCACTCTAGGGATTGGGTATGTTACTAGGTAGAGATCTGTTATGCTGGTGAACATAATAAAGAACCCATATTGTCTTCCCTTCTTACCTCACCAAGAAGAGAAAGGTCAAGTCCAAAAGTGTTAATAACACTAAAACTGAGAAACCCTGACACAGAATTACTAAACTGATGCAACATTTTAAATTTACTGCTTAGCCAATTGCCTTAACAGTCCCTGCTAGTATACTATTTGTGTGGTATGTAAAATATTTATGTTTTTAAACATAATTAATATTAACATTATTATACTAATACCTACTGCCTTAAACTGAATTTATCATTATACTTATAAAAACTATTGTCAGAAAGAAAAATAGATAGCTAGATACACCAAAAAAGGATGACTCACTGTCTGGATAGAAAATAGATAAAAAATATGTATTCCTCAGATAACTAAACATAATAGATTCTCTGTGTGCATCTTTCTCTCTCTCACACATCTCTCTTCCCTCCCTTCTTTCCCTGGTTCTGTTTTCCTCTTCATCTCCCCTCTCCTTTCCCCTTTCCTCTCTCTTCCTCTTTATATTTTTCCCCTCTTCCTCTGTCTTCCTCTCTACGATTTGCAAATGTATTTTGTAATATTAAATCTTTCTACATTAATTTCTTTCCATTCTTTGTTTAAAAGCTTGCCCAGCTCAACTTGGGGGACATTAAGTGAATAAGCAGTCATATGGAAATGTATTTTACATAATAAAGGCAGCCACTACCTACAGCCATATTTGTAGTTATAATTCTACTTTCTCAAAGAGAAACTATGCTCTACCAAAAAGAAAATGTATTATTCTCCAACTCTACTCAACAACAGAGCCAATCAGAAACACTTTCTCATGAAAGAACCAAAGGAAAGATGGACAGTCTCTTCCTAACTTGCAATGTATCACACAAATGTGTGTAGTCAACTTTTAAGTTGCTTTCATTTGTAGTATTTCTTTATACCAAGAAGACAATGATAGTTTTCTCTCATAAGTGAACCTTACAAACTTTTCTATGGAGGATTAATCAACCACACCTGACCTCAGCTGGATTAGACTGCCAGAGCTGAGTGCTGGGTTCATGATGTACTCAGGAGTGTTGGAGATATCAGCATATGTCTCATTATTTCCAAAGTGGAATGCGAGTTGCAAATTGTGTGCATTCTAATCATAGTTAACATCACCATCATCACCACCACCATCACCAACACCATCATAATTATCACCACTATCATCATCATCATCACCACCACTACCATCATCGTCATCATCATCATCATCATCAACATCATCATCACCTCAATAGTATTAGCATTTCATAATGCAAAGCCCTCTCAGAGAACTACAGTTTAGCATTTAATCAGTAACTTCTGGAACAATTCAATCAATTTCAACACATTATTTTCAGAATTATGTTAAACTGTAAAAATGTATTGAGGCTTTAAGTTTATGAGCTAAAACAAATTATTTTAATGTGGTATTTTATTTATTAAATAAGGTATAAATCATTTTATTTATTAATTACTAATTATATAACCTATTAATTATTTTAATAAAATGATGATGTATGTGACACTTCACACTCCACTCTTGTATTTCACCACTGAGAACCTTTTTATACTCACACACCTTTTTACTACAGTTTGCTCTGTTAATCCTCTATTAATTTCCTTATGTAGGATCTGATAATGCAATCTGAATCAATCTCTACCTGCCAGTGCACAGAAATATATCTCAGAAATCCACTCCTGTATGGTCTGTTTAACAGACACAGTTACCTCAAATCCCTTAAGGGAAGTATTAGTGTGCAAAAACAGAGATAAAGCAAATTAGGTCATGGGGATTAAGTTTCTGCAGAAGTATCTGTTTCTAGTGTTCAACTTCTGCTGCAGGAAATTTAGAACACTAGAATATCTGTTAGTACGCTGAGCAGCATAGCTGCCTCTCAGATCTGAGTGTTCTCATGAGCACTTTCCACGGCCAGCAGTGTGATTTTACATAGCATAACAAATTGAATTATCATTACCCTTACTTACATTTCCTTTAAACATGCCTAATTTGATTTGTTCAACTCTAGCACTATTCCTCCACATGGATTGTCACCTGAATTGCATATATACAAGGTCATTGCTCAAACTTGATCATCTAATTTATCATACTAATTGCTCCAGTGTTACTACGGAGTAATTTATAGACAGGAGGACATCATGAATTAAGAGAGAATCCATAGGCAGGAAAGCACATGAAGATATTTTTTGCCTCAGAATCATATTACAAATATTGTTTACTATTATCATTCAATAGTCACATAGTTTTCCAAAAATAAACATATCTGCTGCAGACATTAAAATATATAAGTAGCATTTGAAAATTAGAAAAATATATTTGAATAACTTACAGTACCTTTAAAAGTGATAAAAGTCTGTATTCCTAACTAAATTTATTTTTAAGCACTAATGTGGAAAAGATTTGAACTCTCTTTTTAGTGATAAGAGGCTCCTTGTTATATTAAAGAGCATTTCATTTTGTAATCTTCAATATGATTGGATATTTGTTTCCAAATCAAAGAATTTAAAATGCCACATTAATTTATTTGAAAATGTTACGTGAAAAACTAACCCCCCCCAAAATGTTTGAATGTCATTCTGAAAATACTTTAATCATATAGCAGGACAATTGCTCAAAATTCTTACCATTGTTTAATGTGTTCCTAATATACTTACTATCCATTCATTCCATTTTCCCTCCATTTTGTAAGAATCTAATGAATGCTTACTAAGTGTTAAATTTGGCTTTGCTTGGAGAATATCTAGATGGGTTGATTAAAATATTTAAATAAGCATCTTAGTACAGAAACAGGAAGTATGTACAGAGACAGCTTGCTTGAGGTAGAAAATATTAATGTGAACATCACAAAAAGTTATGAACAATTTTGATCTATAAATTTTGGTATGATTATGCAAGGTCATGTAATCCCTATGCAATCCAGTATGAAGAACTTTTTAAAAAAAAGTAAAATGAGCCAGGCGTGGTGGGGCAAGTCTTTAATCCCAGCACTGGAAAGGCAGAGACAGGTGGATCTCTGTGAGTTCAAGGCCAGCCTGATCTTCATAGCCAACTCCAGGCCAGCTGGGACTAAAGGGAGAGACCCTGTCTCAAGAAGACCAAAATAGATAGATAGATAGATAGATAGATAGATAGATAGATAGATAGATAAATAGATAAATAAATAAATGAATAAATAAATAAAATGAACCTATTATTTGACCCAGTTAAACCAGTCCTTTGCATATACCCAAATGACTCATGCTATTGCAGAGATAGTTGTACATCCATGTTTATTGCTGCTCTTTTCAAAAGTTCTAAGAGATAGAAGCAACCTGGGTTTCCCTCAACTGACAAGTGGATAAAGAAAATGTGATACACTTACACAGTGTAGTTATATTCAGTGGCAAAGAAAGACAAAATTATGAAATTTGAATGTAAATGGATGGTTCAACACTAGTTTTAAGACCAAACAACTACATCAGTGACCAGCACAGAATAGGACATTGATACAGTAGTGGAATTTTTATCAGTGGGAACAACCAATGGCTGAAAATTGTATTTAAAACCTATTTAATGGGGGCTGGAGAGATAGCCTAGCGGTTAGGAGCACCGACTGCTCTTGCACAGGACCTGGGTTCGATCCCCAGCACCCACATGGCGGCTAAGAACTGTCTGTAACTCCAATTCCAGGAGAACTCAGTTCCAGGGGAATCCGAGACCCTCTTCTGACCTCCACGGCATTGCACGACACGGGTGCACAAACCTACATGCAGACAGTACATTCATACACATGCAAAAATAAATAAAATTTAAAAAAAAACCTATTTAATGGGAGAGAACTCATATGTTGTACTATAAACATAGCCAAATACACATGGACAGAGAGATCATAGATCTTAGAGAAATCATCAAGGCTGGCATATCTCTAGTCTAATGTAACTTCTTACTAAGTGCAAAATATGCATCCTTATATTTACAGTCAAGTATCCCAGTCACCACTCATCAAAGAAGCTTCTTTTGTACCAGAGACTATTACAGAGCACTACAACTGGTCACACACAGATATTATCTGTAAATTGCCCAAGACTAAATGCACATTATTATGAAACTGCTATACCCAAGGCTCAACCAACATAAAGAAGAGGTATAGAGGACACTAATGAATCTCTCAACTCTCCTTAATGAAGCTCCCTCATGCAATAGAGAGCCAGGAACACAAAAAGTCACAAATGGCCAAAGCATTGTGATTAGGAGAGTACAGAATGTGGGTCCTTTAACAGGACTCCTATATTAAGCTTCACTCACCCAGGGGTCAGAGACCATTGAAGAAGAGGAGGCATTAAAGGGCTAAGGTGTACGGTCATTGGAAATACAAGCCTACAAGTTCCTGGGGCCCTTCTCATAGGAACCTACAGAAATGGTGCCAGCGTGCAGAAGACCCATGCAACCTCAAGCAGACAAAGATCCAGCACAGAACTGGGAAAATGGGCAACAGACCCATTTCCTGAATAAATATATGTAGCTGATTACTGTTATGTAAGGGAGAGATGGGGAAAAAAAGAAAGCCAGGGACTCTGGACAGGCTGACTAAACCTCCATGGATGAACTTATGTTGGAACACTACCTTGACACAATGAGCCTTCACACAAATGACAGAATCTAGGGTGCCAGTGGGGAAGGGTTATAAAGGTGATTAAGACTGATTGAGCTGTTCTGTACAAAATAGACAAAAATTCAATAAAATAATTTTGAATTTTTGATACAATTATGAGAAAAATATTTTTCTCCTTCCAATTTTCTAATTAACATGTTGATAAAACAGAATTAGCTTTTTTCAGTTTGGGAAAATTTTCTTCTATTATTCTGTTGAAGATTTGATCAATACCATTGTCTTGGGATTCTTCTTCCCCTATCCCTATGGTGGGGAGGTTTGGTCTTTTCATAGTGTCCCACCTTTCCTGATTGTTCTACTCTCGCATTTTTTTTTTTTAATTTTACATATTCTTTTCTTGAGCATTCTAGTTTTTCCACTTTATCTTCCGGTGTTGCTATTCTATTTTCTGCTTCCTCCAATCTGTTCATGAGGCTTTCTCCTATTATTTCCTGTTGATTGGGTGAGTGTTTGATTTCCTTTTTCATTTCATCCTGAGATTTCTTTAGTATTTCCATTTCCTTTTGGAGCTTGTCATTCTCTTTTGTAGAACCTTGCTTCTCTGGTCTGTTTCCTTTTTCATTTCAGCCTGGTATCTCTTTAATGTTTCCACTTCCTTCCTGAGTTTGTCATTCTTTCCCTCTAGTTCCTTCCTGAGTCTGTCATTCTCACCCAATGAGTGGATAGAGAAAATGTGGTACGTCTACACAATGGAGTTCTATGCAGCGGTAAAGAAAGATGGCATCATGAACTTTGCAGGTAAATGGATGGAACTAGAAGGTATTATGTTAAGTGAGGAAACATAGTCCCAGAAAAGCAAAAGATGAATGGTATCCCTCATTTGTGGATGCCAGCACCAAGCATGGAGTTGTAAGGCAAACTGAGCAACATCAATGTTATATACCCTTTCCCTGAAAGCAACTGTGCTCTTATAATGTAAATCCCTTAACAGGCTCTAGAATTAACCCACCACTTCTTTTAAGACTTTGTGATCTTGGTATATGGGTGGAGGATATGTAGGCATATTTTAGAGTAATATAAACTTAAAAAAGAAAAATGTGAAGTGCCTCTGAAAAAAAATGTATGGGGGACCAAATTTTGTGAAATGTATATGTACAGCTGGAGTAGAAGGGGTAGGGTAGGGGGGGACCCACACAACATATAGATCTATTATATATATATATATACATATACATATATTAAAGCAATACAGATTGGAGGGAATAAGAACAGCAGAGGAACTGAGACAGGGAACCAATTGAAACAGTAAAATTTCCCCAAAGAACAATAATCCTCTGCTTTGAAAATCTTTGAAAAGAATCAGAAAATGATACATGGCAGGAATGACAGGATGCATGAACTCGGGTGGGGTGGGGAGCATTAATGTTTCCCTACCAACAAATCCACATGAGTTAATAAACTAGTCGGTTCTTGTTTAATTATTTAGTTAATTCTTTTTATTTAATCAAGATGCTTATTTGATGAGGGCATAAAAAGGATTAGTTATCTGTCTGTCAAATAAGTAGTTGTCCAATGACTCAATTCTTATTAGCTTTTTATTTTCTAAATTTGCAAGCATTGTCCTTCCTGCATACAGGAGAATTGATATGTTACTCAGTCTATTGAAAGTAATCTAAATCCATTGTAGCAATGTGTATTGTCCTGATTTTAAGATGTCCATTCAAAATTGATTACTAAATTGTGTCAGTACAATGCATAATGCACATAAATGTAGAATTAGCTCTCAGGAGATTCAGAACATGAAAGCATATCCTCTTTAGAAAGAAAGTATCTGACAAAAATGAAGACAACCACAAAGGATACCTAGAATCAGTAACGGCAATGAAATGTAAATGCATCTCACTGAATGTGGTACTAGTTGCCTAAAAAAGCTTGAAAAACATTAGTGGAAAAATAGATTCAACTTTGTCTTCTTTCTGATGCAATCTCTTTTCTAAAATTGTTGTGCATTCTTTAATAAGGAGCTCCTGCCACTACTGTATATAGTGCTAAGAATCATTGTGCTAAGTGTATAGGTAAAAATGTTTACTCTTCCAGAATAAATTAGATCTTTGTCAATGTAGCTTATACATCACTACATTTAGAGTAGAAACTTTATAGGTATGGTTGAAGATAAAATCTGAACTGAATACTAAGGCAATTCCTACTCTCTGCTGCCTAGGAAGTAGATGAGGAAGTATTGCAAGGACCAACCTTGTTCAATTAAACTTCTGTCTTTATGAGTTCCAAATCACGGTCACACATTGACTTTCAGTAGCTAGATACAAAGAGACTATTAAAAACAGTTTCTATGAACGTTCTGTGTAATGGAAAAACTCCCATGCACACATTAAAAAAAAGAAAGGAAAAAGAGAATGGTGGAGGGGGATTTGAAATATGACAAATTATCACTTATTGTTAAAAAAATGAAAACAAAACAAAACAAAAAAGAAGAGAAAGATGCAGAAAACTTACAGCAGAATGCATGATCTGGGATGGGTAGGGGTGGGGTGGGGGGAAGGGAAGGGGATATATGCCTGAACTGAATTGGAAAATGATGTATGAAATACACAAAGCATCAATAAAAAAAAAATAAAAAAAAATAAAGAAAATAACTAAAAGAACAAGCTTGGATCTTAGCGTGGTCCAAACTGTGCCAAATAGCTATAGAATATTGGATAAATGTTGCCTAACCCTTTGCAGACTCTTATCTTTATTTTTAAGTATATTTATTTATTTGTTTTATGTGTATGAATGTACTGTCTGCATGTAGGTTTGTGCACCCGTGTCGTGCAATGCCGCGGAGGTCAGAAGAGGGTGTCGGATTCCCCTGGAACTGGAGTTAAAGACGGGTCTCAGCCGCCATGTGGGTGCTGGGGTTCGAACCATACTCTGCAAGAGCAGTTTGTGCCCTTAACCACTAGGCCATCTCTCCAGCCCCTCAGACTCTTACCTTTAAAGGGTAGGAGAGGATCCGAAGGCTCTGAAAGATTCCTCCCAACTGTTATGATTTCAATATAGTAGCAAATGCAGCAAATTAAAGTTTATTCATCTAAACTATTTTTATTACATGGATTATAAATATCCAATCAGATTGCTTAAATACATAAACGTTATGAGCTCACCATGAAAAACTAATGTAATCAGTAACTACAAATTCTTAAATTTAACAATATTCATAAAATCCAAATAAATACATATCCTATTTTTAATGAAATTAATAGAAGTAATCAATTACACCAGTTTTTGCAATCAAAACCTAGAATGTATTATTGTAGTTTTGATGTGAAGGTACTGGGCTGACTCAATAAGTAAAGATGACTCAATAAGTCACTCAAAGGTGCCTGCTCACACACCTGATAACCTGGGTTTGATTCCTAGGACCACATGGTAAAAGTAGAGAAACAAATCCTTCAAATTGTCTTCTGACTGCCATGTCGAATGCAGATCCCCCCAAATATGTAAATATAAATTTTTTGAAGAAAAGTATTAAGATAAGTGATGGAGGACACTAAAGAATTTGTGTAAAGGACTGAAACAGTGTCATACTTTTAATCATCAATGGTTTCTGAGCTGTCTTTTAGAAATTTTACACAGAACAACTTGACTTGGTAAGATATATGGTAAAAACAAAACAAAATAAAATAAAACAAAAGCACCCCTCAAATATTAATTCTGGAAAAGACACCAAATACATTACAAGTTAATGCTCTGTTGCCTTAGTTAACACTATTTCAAAGCATATCCTTTGAAGTATAAGGTAATTAACTAGTGAAGAATGCACTGTTTGGGTATTTTATCATTATCAAAGGGTATTTTGCAAATGTGAGTACATTAATTTCATTTCATGTATTTCTTGCACAGAATTTTTAAATATGTTATTAATGACAGAATTTACAAGAAAGATAATATTTTAAATACCAAAGTAATTATTATTGGCACATTTACCATTCTAAAAAGCACAAGCCTATGTTTAGGATAATTGCATTAGAGAGTAATTAAGCTTCAACCAAACCCTTCTTTGAAAATTGAAGTATGCTCTGAGACACATTTTCATAGCCCGTACAAGTATCAAGCCAGGACAGTGAAGGGTGGGAGGTGGGAAAGCAAAGACCCATGGCTGTTCAAGGTGATGAAAATAAGTAGTAGTTAGGTACTCAGACCCAAACAGGACAGTTATATCACACCTCTAACACTCAAAGAATACTGAAGAAGAGGTATCAGATAAGGGTTGAGAAATGTTATTTTCTGGGCACAACACAGCCACTACAGACATGACCTCACAGCAGCTAAAAGTGCCTACACTGGGCCTGCCCTGAGTCTGTTAAAAACAAGTGGCAAATACCTTTATTCCCAGCATATGGGAATCAGAAGGCAGTGGATCTCTGAGAAATTGAGACCAAGGCACTCAGGAGGCCCTGTCCCTCTCCGCTGTATCAATGGCCACCAATGGATTCCGGAAGGGACAAAGTTATTGTCTTCAATTGTATACTCAGTGGAGAGCTCAGCACACTCCAATGGATAGTGCCAAGCCTGTGGTCCTACAGATAACTCTTCTTATCTGTATGACCACAAAACAAAATAAATAGACATAAATGTGGGAAAATAATGTCCAGGGCAGAAGGCATGATGACAGAGACGAGAGGAAGATCAGAGAGGGTACAGGGTGAGAGGAAACATAATGAATTTTATACGTGAATAAAATTGTCAAGGAAAATTTTAATGAATGAAAGTAGAAGTTTTACTGAAACTGATCTCATTTCAAGTGGTCAGTTATTCTTTTCTAATATTATTTTGTTAAATTTGACACTGAGTATGTTTTCTGTACCTATTATGGTGTTCTATGAATTCTTTCTTTTCCTCCTGCCATAACAAAATATTCTCGAGTACATAGTCTATAATAATGCATTAAGCCTGTACAATATATATAATAAAAAAGAACAAAAATAATGCATTAATTTTTATAATTTTGTTTACATCTGTGCTGAAAAAATTGAATTATTTTTCTTGTCTTGTTGAAATTAAAGCGTTAACTGATGGGAAGTTTACTTATTAACATAATAAGTCATTTGCATCAGCTGTTCCATCTGATTTTTATAATGAAGTGGAATCAATTAAAATAGATAAATCTCTAATAAAGTATAACAATCAACAAGAATTTCATCACTCCTTCCCTGAGGAATCAGCAATGATACCTGAGGCCAAATTTACTTAATTGTTGCAGGATAAAGCTTTGCATTTAATCACAGACTCGTAAAGACTTCCCAAGAGTTTAAATTAATTAGCTTCATCCCTTGTTAATTCACAGAATTGAAATATTTCACATCTCTTACTATAGCTAAAAAAAAAATCATCATTCATTTTACATTAGTATTTTTATAAGTTGCAGGATATAATAAAAACCAAGTGCTTACACTGGGTCCAGAAGGTGAATCAAAATATATAGCAGTTATTACAAATGAGTGAACCTGTCCTAGCTTCACTGAAGAAATGTAATCAAAAAGAAATTAACTTCAGAACAATTAAATGTTTGATTCATTGAAGCCATTTGTTCTTTCCTAGAATTATAAAACTATGTCTATCTACCTAGTGGATATCACATATCATTATAAATGATCAGCTGTACAAAAATAATACAATCAGTTGTACACAACATCAATGGCAAGGTCTAAAGCGGTAGACTATGACAGAAATTGAACCTTTGTAAAAGTATCTGAAATGTAGCTATGTATCTGAGACTTGCCCCAACTTTTTGGTCTTTCTTACAACTCTCTTTTAAAACTAATTTATAAAGATGGTGACTTAAAAACTAATTTTGAAATTAAGATTCAGTTAACAATACAAAGGCAGAGAAATATAGTCATGTTCAAGTAGTTTAGGCATTCCCAACACTTCTATCCATCATCTCTTCCCACATAACACACATTTCTAAAATAAAAAAGTTCCTACAAACCTACCAATTTATATGATCTTTTTCATTCATTTTATTCATTAACATGAAATTCAAAATGTAAAGGCACTTGGTACCATCACACTTAGTGCTCTTGGCCCCTAAGGCATGAAAATATTTATGTTTTTCTTTCACTATAGCTACATGCAGAATTAGATCATGACCATTTCCTAGTCCATCTGCAGACAGTCAATACTGGAAAGAGTGATTTTGAGCAACTCGTTTTATTTGCTATTCTTAGAGTCGAGGAGTCTGTCTTTAAA
The DNA here is from genome assembly GCA_009823505.1 of Rhizomys pruinosus. Classification (NCBI taxonomy): domain Eukaryota; kingdom Metazoa; phylum Chordata; class Mammalia; order Rodentia; family Spalacidae; genus Rhizomys; species Rhizomys pruinosus. The sequence continues at coordinate 877,965 of VZQC01003312.1, forward strand.
TGACCATCTTCTGATGAGGAACATCTATTTTAGATATCAAGTCTGTAAGAAACACTTGTGATATTGCACTGAATTTTACTGTTGCTGTGTAGAAAGCCCTTCCCATTGTTTTCCCAAAGGGCATTCCTCATGAACTACTGCCCTGGTGACCTGAGCATGTGCTCACATTCTGAAGTGCTGGCCATGTAAGTGCCACTGAATGACACAGCAGTTAGTATAACAAGTTTATATATTTTGTTTCTTTTTGGGGGGGTGTTTTTGAGACAGGGGTCTCCTTGTAGCCCCAGTTGGTCTTGAACTTGGAACTTGCTCTGTATACCAGGCTGCCTTGAACTCACAGAGCCACCATGCCTGGTTTTTGTCTTTTCTTAATCACTCTGTTGATTTGGTAAAAGGTTAACCACTTTTACAACTGTGCTAAAAGAGTAATTTTTATTTTCTATGGGAGAGACTATTTCTGACCAATAGTCCTATTTCTGAAAAACTAATATTTTGATCCTGAAAATTAAATATGGCTATATCAATTAAATGATTCCTGTGGGGTGAAGGAGAGTAAAACTCCCTTAACGGCATGACTCTAGGTAGGCTGAGTAGACTCCAGTGGGTAGACTTGTACCAAAGGATACCTGGACAGATATGCTTGAAATGATAGGATTAACATATATGACAGAATACCTGAAATCTGGTGGGGGAGTGTGGAAGGCAGAAAGGGGGAAATATCTAAATTGGTTAATATGTATTATATGAAGTGTACAAAAAATCAGTAAGAATGCTAAAAGATATAGAGATATTTATAAAATCCCTTCTTGCACTACCTTTTTCTTAGACCATTTTATTGATTAGATCACCAAGAAACTTACAGTAAAAAGTGGTGATTTGATAAACATCCATTTCATTGGCTGCAGTTTATACCATGCTATTTAACTATCTTCAGAGAGAGGCATAATTATTTGTTTTCTATTAAAATGGCTTGTTTCCTCTCACATAAGTATACAGACCATGAATCTGTTCCTCAGCCTCCAACTACATGAACAGTGCTTGACTTAATGTACATTTGTTGGAATAACAGCTGATTTAGACATCTTAGTTATGTTCCTATACATTTATCATATTTTTACAGCTTCAGTTTATTTCCTACTTATACAGATCAAATCAGTTCTATTGTAGAATTTATTCTAAAAACTATTTTTAAAAATATTGCCATCAAGCAGGACCAGAAATAGTAACATTTTTAAAATAACAATGATCAAAGAGAGGTATCAGGAAACTAGTCATGCATTTAGTGGTGACATTATTTTGAAATTATTATATGGGAAGAGATAGGTTGTTTATTATCAATCTCAAATTTTAAATAGTAAACTCTAATATTTAGAAAGAATTTTTGTGCAAGCATTCTACCCATTAAATATCAAATGGAGTTCAGACTTTCTGTTAGGGAGAAATCTGATGTTATCATCTACTTATATTCTGATTTTAAAAGTTAATAAAATGCTGGGACTTGTCTAGCATGCATCTATCCTAGGTTCCATCACTAGTAGTGCCAAAAGAAAGGAAAAAATAAAAGCTTATTTGAGGCTGTATTGACAATATTTTGTCTGGTAAGATTGCCCAGTGGGTGAGGAATTTGCCATATAAGGGCAAGAACCTGAATTTAGCTGTATAGAATCTATATGAAAGCACAGCGTGTGTCTCCCTAATCCTAGAGTTTTTACATGAAGATAGGGCATAGAGACAGGAGACTCCTTGTAAAATCATGAGCCAGCCATCCTGTGTGTACAGCTGCAGACACAATATCCTGTGTCAAACATGGCAGAAGGTAAGGACTTCCAAATGAGGTTGTGTTCTGACTTTTTATTTGGTCTTTTTGAGACAGGGTCTCCCTGTAGCCCCAGCTGGCCTGGAACTCACTGTGTAGACCAGACTGGCCTTGAACTCACAGAGATCCACCTGCCTCTGCCTCCCAAGTGGAGCTATGTCCTGACTTCTACATAGAAGTTGTGTCACTCACACACATGATCACATGCACTGCTCCCCCACCCCCACATACACACAATGATCAAAAAACAAATCTACGAAGATAAATGTATAGAAAATAATGTGTTTATCTGAATAATTAGCATTCTAGAAAATTGAGACATACTGAAGGCTTCTTGAAAGCCTTCACTTAATAGTGCATAAATATAAAAGCCTGAGCAACATAATTTGATCCTAAGACATGGAAAAATAAATCTGGTGCAGACCTGAAGCATCCTCACAGCTAGTTGTATAGTTCCAGATGGATGAACCCTACAAATTACAATAATGAGATACCTAGCAAGGTATGTACATTGGGGCACTAGTGGCATGAATGTCATGGGTGTAACTAACAGCTTTCTGATTGGACTCAGGACCTGCTTCAGTATAGTGTATGAGAAAAATGGCCAAGATCCCACAGATGGGGATGTCACAGACTCTATGAACATTACCTTGGTATAGGAATATAATATCAAACTGCATTCTAAATAGTTACTTTTTTTGTCTGAGACAGGGTCTCCCTATAGCCCCAGCTTGCCTGGAACTCACTCTGTAGACCATGATGGCCTTGAACTCATAGAAATCTGCCTGCCTCAGCCTTTGAGTGCTAGGATTAATGGCTTGGACCACCATGCCCATCTTAACGCCAGTTCTTAGCCACCATGTGGGTGGGAATTGAACCCAGGTCCTCTGTAAGAGCAGTCAGTGCTCTTAACTGATGAGCCATCTCTCCACCTCTAAATAGCTATTCTTATACTCATAGACTACTGCATCTCCAACCCTTCTTTGAAACTTCTTTATGCAACATAAGGCAGTTAATACAGAGACTTACAACTGGTCAACTGCAGAATAAGTGGCTATGGAGTGTTCAACCCTAAGTGAGACAATTATATCACATTCCAATCCCCTTAAAGCTCACAAAACATCACAACCTAGGGGACAGAAAGATTGTAAGAGCCAGAAGTGGGCAAGAACTGCTATGAAACAGCATCTTCAAGACATGACAGGGCCAATGCATTCATGAACTCACAGCAGCATTGGTGGTTGGCTGTGCAAGACCCGCATGAGATCAGGTTAGTCAAGATTACAGTCACTGAGTGGGAAGTGGCTCAAGACACCCACATCTAGTAGCTGATAGCTGCTGGAGAACGGAGAGTCAATTTTCTTCAGTGATGTGATCCATGATAGTTTGCCCATGTTCCCATGGTTGGTGCTCTATAGACGTTCATAGGAATCTGTGTAACAGTAATTGGACTCTGGGGTTCCACACACAGACACACAGACACACACACGTACACACATACACACACAAATATATATATATATATATATATATATTATATATATATATATTTACACACACACACATATATATATATGTGTGTATATATATATACATATATATATATATACATATATATATATATATATGATAAGGAGATAAAGAGGACCTTCCAGAAGTTGGATATGAGAATGGGATATAGATATGATTTTTTTTTGTCTTTTTGAGACATGATTTTAAAACATTGCTTTCATGTATCAAATCACCAGATAATTAATGACAAGGTTAAAATACAAGTAGCTGAAATTTTGTTCCCCAGGTTTAAGCTCTAAGAGTCTGTGTCTCCTCAAATCAGGACACTCAGTCAACATCATTTACATCACCACATGTATTTACTTTTACAAGCCTAGGGAAGACACAAACTTCTATTCTAAAGCTCTTTGTTTTAAATAATGTGTGTATGTAAGAGACTGTGTGTATGTAAGAGACTGCTTCTTAGATGAGCACAGAGTGAAAACATCTGAACAAATCTTTCTACTTAACTCATTTACTTCAATGACAAATCATTTAAATTAGAACAGCTTGAGAACTGATACTTCACAGTGTTCCTAGCAGTGAATTATTGCTCCCCGTCTGGATTTTGGTGACAGAGATGGAGTGGATTACAACAGTCCATAACAAAGATGGAATAGTAAATTCTCATTTGCTTGGCAATTCAAAATTCAGCTTCTGGTTTCACTGCTTTTATTTGTCAACAATGATAATATTAAATGTATTATTAATAAATATCAATAATATATAAAGATATATGAATAAGTCAATTTATGCTATGTCACAAAATTTATTCTTGGAATTAATTTTTAGAGATCTTAATATATCTTCATGTGCATTTTAAAATAAATAATATCTGGTTGTTTCAATATTCTTTTCTTTTCAGTTATTTTTACTAAATAACTATATTCATTTAATAATGGCAAAATCCAGTCTTTAAAACTATGGATGTTCTTTACTGTACTTACTTAATAGCCTCATCTTTCTCCTTTTGTGGTAAATGAGGCAAACTATTGAGATATTTGACATGTGTACCTTTTAGAAGGATGTTGTCTGCTTATAGGAGAACTATGTATAAATTACATTTCAAGTTCTCTTGAATAAAGATGGACAGAATCATCCACAGCAGAAATGTAAATGATATTTTAACATTTATAATGATCTTGATTTGTGATTTCTGCAGTAGATAGGTCAATATGCTATTGAAATAAAACAAAGCAGAGCTTTGATTTAAAGCATATCCATTAAATCCATATACCATATAATCTTAGCCTACTTGAAATACAAAATACACACACACACATATATATATATATATATATATATATATATATATATATATATATATATACATATATGTGCATAAATATGGTTCACTCAAGTTGCTTAATGTTTAGTAGACAATGCACAACATGAGCACTGGGTTAGGATATGGGTCCGCATTTAAGTTACTTGCCACCAAGCAAGAGGACTAGAGTTGGATCCCCAGAACCGGTAGTACTCTGGGGAGTATTGTTATCTAGCTTTAAACTCAACCACAAAAGGTAGATACAGAGATTCTGTGCTGGCTAGAAAGACCAGCCTAATTGCTGGGTTTAATTTAGAGACCCTACCTCAAAAAATAAAAACAAACAAATAAATAAATAAATAAATAACCCAGTGTGGTGGTGCATGCCTTTAATCCCAGCACTCAGGAGGCAAAGGCAGGTGGATCTCTTGAGTTCAAGGCCAGCCTTCTGTGAGTTCAAGTCCAACCTGCTCTACAGAGTGAGTTCCAGGCCAGCTGGGGCTACAGGAAGACTCTGTCTCAAAAATACAAAAAAAAAAAAAATGTGGAAAAGCATTAGGGAATGGCTATTAACATCAACCTAGGGCCTCCACACATACATGCATATGTGTACCCCCACATGTGTGCTTACACACACATTAACCTGCATACATATAACACACACATTTACATACATCAAAAGGAAATTGTGAACACCAATGAAAAAAGTGTGTAAGTTTTGTGGGAAACTTTATTCTAGTTAGAATGGTATGGGTGAAGGCTATGAAGAAAAATCCAAACTGAAATAGCAGAAATGTATGTTTCTTTCAATCACATATAAGTTTAATCTTCACTAATTTAGAATTCCTGTGTTAATGATGAAATCTAGATATTGATTCGTTTTTAGGAGTCACTTAGTTCATTCATCCATTAGCACATGTTAACATACAATAAGACTATCTCTTCCAATGGCTAGGTTATGTTCATTCTTTTCCATATGTTGCTGACTTAATTTTTCTTGGCAAATATATATATTCCTATCATATGAACACAATAGCAAAAAACATTTAAGTGACTTGAAAGCCAAATGTAAACAATAATAATAATACCTGTACATTCAACTATTTATTCTATATGACTACAACAATTCATCTTTTAATATGGAAAAGGCTGAAAATAAATAGTATAGTTTATATGTTTCATCCATTTTACTTGCAAAATTGCTTCTTGTAAAAAAGTCTTTGCTTTATGAATTTCCTAACCAAATACTTCACTACATCATGGACCAAAAGATTCAAAAAGCTATCAAATATTTAACAGAATTTTTTCTACCTAACAAAAATATATGTTGATTACAGATTAATAAAAAGGAAGAGTAAAACTATTCTAATAATATTGTTCTTTTTTATACTTGTCTACTTGATTGATAGAATAAGTAATGTCCGACCATTTGAAAACCACCTGACAACATAGTAAAAAGGATTTTGAACATGCCTTTACAATGTGTGCCTTGTTGTTATTTAACATATTTTATAGCTGTACTATTTTATTGACATACCAAGCATTTTCAAAATAAACTTGCAAATACTCTCCATTGTGTCTACTGTAATTTGAGAAACACTTGTGCTCAGTGTTACATAACTTTAAACATTCCCAGGAACTTTCCTGCATTCATCTTTATTTTATAGATGCTTTATTTGCAAATATTATGCAAATTTCAAAGGCCACAAACTTTCCTCATTCTTTTCCCGAGATGTATTATACATGGGGTCCAAGTTCATAATTAAACACAGCATATGGAAATCTGTATTTTACATAGTCTTCTTAATCATTTCAATTTCTTGCTGCTTTCTTTTCATCCTTGAATAGATTATCAGTGCTGTTTAACCTTGCAGTGGTACAAAAGAGCTAGGATTTGAAGCATCTTGCCAGTACTGCTTTTCTAACCCCATGTGTATCTATTATTTCTCTTCAATTCAGTGTTAGTTTAGATCTAATTCAGTGACATTTTATCTGTATAAACCATATTATTGCAACACAACATGCAATATTGAGAAATAGGCTAACACAATCCAATATTCAGAAATAGGCTAACATGTTTCGTTCAGTGAAAGACATGCATGACACATTTGACTCACTTGCAGACTGAATAGCTTGCCAATTATGTGTTAGTAAGGATTGCTAATATTTTATTAAAGTATAATATGTATATATTGTACGTATATATGTAATATATACATACAAAGAGAAAAATTCTAACACAAACTTGAAGTGAAGAATAAAGAAAATTTTTTACTTCATCTTCTCCCTTGTCTCCCCTCCCCTCCCCTCCCCTCCCCTCCCCTTCCCTTCCCTTCCCTCTTTACAGAGTCTCATGCATCTCAGTCTGTCTTCAGACTCACTATGAGGCTGAGCATGATCTTCATTTCTGATGCTCCACTTCCACCTTCTGAGAATGGGGTTACAGACCTGAACTGCCACACCTGGCTTATGGGTGCTGGAGGTCGAACCCAGAGCTTAGTGTATGCCAGGCAAATAATCTGTTAATTGAGCCACCTCCCCAGATCATAAAGTGAATTTCTAAAATCCAAATTTACTTAAGAATCTTCTTTACCTACAGGTTTATGTCCAAGTTGTTTTACATCCAACACTCACGCCTGCTACAGATCTGTAGGATCTGTCTGTGGCCTTCACCTTAGCTGAGGCTGTGCTACAATGACACTAACTACTTCATTTCCTAAGGCCTGCCATGCCTCCATGCTGTGTTCCTTCCCTTCCCCCCCTGGAAAAAGTCTGTCCTGCTGCCCATCACTTCCGCATGGCTCCCTGTGGACATCTTGTCAAACCCATACAGAACTAACCATGATTTTCTGTTCCACCACTGAGCTCACTTCTGAAACCCACTAGAGAATGTATGATTAGATATATTTTTCACTGAAATACACATGATCATATGCATATGAGCTGTTTGATAATTGTTTTCACCTGAATTCTGACTTCCTAACACAGGGAATAGCAACTAGGTAACTGTCACTGAAGGGATGAAATCACGACAGCAGTCATTTTATCTGCTTGGTGAAAAGTCAAACACATTTGATAAACTCAGGTGGTTAGTCTGGTTTATAAAAAACTTTCAAGGGGCTGGAGAGATGGCTCACGGATTAAGAGCACAGACTGCTCTTGCAGAGGACCCAGGTGGCATTGCATGACACAGGTGCACAAACCTACATGCAGACAGTACATTCATACACATAAGAAATAAAAAAAACTTTCAAATAAATTCATATATCAATCTTAATATATGTTTATAATTATTGATACAATTTTAACTTTGGTGTTTTTTTATTATTACATTTAAAATAGTGAAAATGCTAAGAATAAATTATAAACCTTTAAATATAATTGCTTTTAATTTTATTTATTAAATAAATACATAATGAGTGTTTTGAATGTGTGACTATATTCATGACAAAAAAGGCACTCATCGCTGTCTCAAAACTTCAAACTAATGGATCATACACATAGTGACCAGGCAATTAAAATTTAAAAGTAATTAATGTTACTGAGTTGTCCAAGATATGCCTAGAAAATCCCAAGGTAATTTTACAGAGGCTGCCAAAGGGAAGACAGCTTTAAAACTGCAGGAATATGCACACTGTTAATCCTAGCACTCGGGAGGCAGAGGCAGGTGGATCTTTGTGAATTTAAGGCCAGCCTGGTCTACAGAGTGAGTTCCAGGACAGCTGGGGCAACAGGGAGACCCTGTCCCGAAAAGACAAAAAAAAAGTGTAGGAAAATGCAGAGGAAACTCACACACATGAGAGAGAAAGAGAGAGAGAGAGAGAGAGAGAGAGAGAGAGAGAGAGAGAGAACCAGAACTAATCTTTTTTTAAAGAAAAGTTTTAAGAACAGAGAAAAAATGTTTGTGATCAAGCTCCAGAATAGATTAGATTACACTACAGGCTGCCTTTGAAGAAGAAATTGTGAAATGTTGTAGCTACAGTAACACAACACCAGCCCTTTGAACAGCACAGCACTTCCTGTGGTCCTTCCACGCTACTTGATTCCTTAGAGGTTGGTGCCTTTCTCTTTGACTGGACTATTTTGCCAATTCCTATATATCATGGTACCCTATGACAAACCAATGGATGAGCCAAGGATTCCTAACAATAGCGTTATTGTTAGGAATTATTATTATTATTATTATTATTATTATTATTATTTTTAAAAACGGACTTCCTTATTCCCTATTTGTTTGTTATAAAATGCTTGTGGCATTTAGCATTACACAAAAGTGAGAGGTGATTTTTAATTTTTACTTTATTGATTCAGAAATTCAATACAAATTATTTTGATTATATTCAGACCCCTTTCCCTCCCTCCACTCCTACCACACTACCCAGGCCTGACACCATGTTTTCTAATATTTTTTTCATTTTAAGGCTTATTGAGTCAAGTCTGTTTCCCAAGCGTTCTTGGGTGTGGCCCTATCCATGGGAGTCTGTTCAAACTGCCAGGGCTCATGTCAATAAAACAAACAAACAAACAAACAACAACAAAAAAAAACCTGACACTCTCCCTCTCCCAGCAGCCACCAAATACCAGTAGATCCTCCAGCAAGGCTGGGGCAGACAATGAGAGACCACAGAGTGTTCAGCCATAAAAAGGACACCTACAGACCACTCTCTCCTCTGAAGGCTCAAGAATCATTGAAGAAGAGGTGGCAGAAAGAGTGTAAGAGCCAGAGGGTGCAGATGAATACAAATAAACTGAGCTGTGTGGATATGACAAGGTAGTCTCACGTGTGAACCCCCAGTACTCATAACAGCATGCAGAAGACCTGTGTGAACTCAAGCCAGAGAGGGGCCTGGCATAGATGGTAGAGGTGAATAGGAAGCCCAAGTTCTGGCTCAGGATCTCCTGGCACTCAGTGATTCTTATCACATCGTAAATTCTTCTTTATACCATATAAAGGACTTTGTAATTTATCTCAGTAACAAGGGAAGCAGTCGAAGGCTCTTCAAGAAGGAATAAAATGGTCACTTGTTTAGGGTAGAGACTAAATGAGGATGAAAGTGTATACTTGGAGTCCAATGAAACTCAGTGAATGACGAAGGCAGATGCAGTGGAGTTAGGGAGAAGTGGAGCGATTTAAGTGGTCATAGGGAAAAAAGTTGAGAAGTACATAGTAAACAGAGAAGACTGACGTAGGGCTGAATTTCATAGTTCTGGAAGCGTACATTTGGTTTAGTGGTACTTCGAATCACTTAAGAGGAAAGAAAGTGTGAGTGAGAAGCAAAACCTTAGATTTGAGTAGGAGCTTTAAATACCTATGGAGTTGTTCAGTCTGTAGCCAGAGCTTATTTATTTTTGGCTGGTTTATGATTTCATGGATGTTTTGGAAAATTCTGATAATTTATCCAGCAAATACTGCTAAGAATAAGAATGGCTACTGCAACAAATGAGTCTTCCATATTCCTACTTATGAAGTGACTATGTTGACAGCATAGATACTTAAAATTTTTGACTGTAAAAAGAAAATATTTACTGTTGATTCCAAGTATTGAAATTGTAGGTTAATTAAAAATGTTAACACAACTATTTAAGTCATTTATTATCAACCAACTGCTTCATTTTCTTAAATCTATTCTAAGAAGCAAAAATAAACTCTGCCAGAGAAATGAAAATTTTGCAAGTTATCAACAGAGTTCTTTATGTTAATTAAATATAAAAAGCTTAAGATCCTGGGGCTGGAGAGATGGCCTAGCGGTTAAGAGCACCGACCGCTCTTACAGAGGACCCAGGTTCGATCCCCAGCACCCACATGGCGGCTGAGAACCGTCTGAAACTCCAATTCCAGGAGAACTCCAGTTCCAGGGGAATCCGAGACCCTCTTCTGACCTCCGCGGCATTGCACGACACAGGTGCACAGACTTGCAAGCAGGCAGTACATTGATACACATATAGAAATAAATAAAAATGCCGGGCGTGGTGGCGCACGCCTTTAGTCCTAGCACTTGGGAGGCAGAGGCACTCGGATCTCTGTGAGTTTGGGGCCAGCCTGGTCTACAGAGTGAGTTCCAGGACAGCCAGAGCTACAGGGAGACCCTGTCTCAAAAA